>JASCZW010003017.1:0-166038 GCA_034211315.2 Aedes japonicus
GAATTTTATCAAAGCAATGAGTCGTCTAATGTCCAATCACTACTCGTTTGGCTCAAAACGGAATCAATTTAGTGCAGGTTATCAAAACATCAACCACGTTGTCTGGTATTGCCCTCGATTTCAAAATTGCTAGGGCTGATCTTTGCGCATCCCTACGGGCCCGATGGAAACCAGAGAAGGACGATATCAGAGATGTGCTAAGCTGAAATTGGACTATATGGGCTAATTTACAAGTTTTTGAAACAAATAGATGATTGTTTGATCCCCTTTGCTATGATTTTAACATGTCCACCTCGTCCCTCCCGCGTAATTCCACTCTGATTTTATCATTACAGTTTAGCACAATGCCCATTCTTCGCCTGACCAGCAGCAACAATACCGCGTCGCCAATATGCTGTTGAAAGTCAACGCTAGGACCCCTACTTTCCCATTCCTACCCTAATTTTTGTAAATTTTGACGTCTTCCTAGCTGCGAGTTTTTCGGCTTCCGTAAGCTAGCATAGTTAACTAACATAGTTGTTATAATCAGAGTGGAAAGCAAAAAAGAACTCGGTTCTGTAATGAATTTGGCACCTGAGCCTAATAAATAATAAACTTAGAAAAACAAAATGTTCTAACGTTTTTAATTGTAACTTAAATCTATCAGGGAAAAGTTGGAAATCAAAACAAAAATATCGAGGAAATGTCGGAATTTTGAAAATTACAATCGCCTGGTCACCCTGGACAGTTCCATCGATACTTCCTCACTACCTCACTATCTTATGGATTGATGAGTGCATTTCTGGACAACTTATTCAAAACGATGTATCTGATTTTGTAAACAAAGAGGAAAAGAAAGATTCAAACGTTAATTCCTCACCACTTTTGGTGCTTTTGTAAAAATTATTAAATTATTTGGCTTCCTTGCTTATCCTAAGCAGGGTCTCATTTATGCTCAGCTTGAAACACATGAGACTAATTGATTCTTTTCCTAAGAATTGATTAATTAACAACTGTTCCCGTACATCTAGTATCCCAAGTCTGCAAGTCTGTGTGAAGTCCCAGTAGGAGCCTAATGAAGCTAAATGGAAGAAAGCATTTTTCATTACATTTCTTTTTCCGTCCGGCAACGATAACAGCACCGACGATGAGATGCGATACAGCAAACTCCTCGAGGCCTTTGGACGGTTTCGGTGATTTATTGCCGCGATTGCCTGACGAAAATGGAAAGTTTTGTTTTGATTTTCTCAGCCTGGTCAGGCGACAGCTACTGTGAGTGGTTTCAAATTGGAAGAAAATGTCTCATTTTCGTCTCAATGATTCACAGATAACCTGCAATGAATGAGAATAGGTCTGAAGTTAAAAAATAAAATAAAAAATCAACGAAAAACCTCAAATCAATTCAATCAGTTACTATTCCTTACGAAACTCCTCCATGTTCGTGGATTTAATATTTCATAACACAACCGACCACCAAAAATAAAACTTTCGCTTTCCGGCGGAATTCCATTCACTCCCGTGGTGGAAGAAAGAAACAAACGACGAAAACAAAACCCTGATTCGGCTGTCCACCTCTTTTTCTTCACCAAACGACAGAGACGAAGACGACGAGTAAGCAAACAACAAACAACAACAACAAACTGACCGACGGTTACGAATACCCATACTAGTGGTCGCACTAGGAGAAAGAACAATTAAATTAAAGGTAAATGGCCAGAGCATTCCGTGTGCATAAATAAGCTTAGCCTTATCTCGTTGCCGCCACCGTCGAAGTCGGCGTCGGCGGGTCACCCTTTGTGTGCGTAGAGTCAACGATAGCTACGACGATTATGGGCGAAAGTTTCGAGGAATGTTCAAATCATGTGGATTAGCCAAACAATACAATAGTGGAATAGTGTTGAGAAGCTTTGGAACGGAAGGTCGACTCGACTCTCCGGCGGCTATGTTACGGAGCGAGCGTGGCTAAATTTCTTCGCTAATGTGTGTCAACAACAACAGTGCTCTTTTTTGTGTGTATTTGCTGTCTGACTGTGGGAGGTACACTTGTTCACCTTGGAAGAAAAATGCGAAATTGATAGGGCTAGGTCAGGCGCGCTCGGTCAGAGTGAAAGTGGAAGAAGTGATATCCATATGTGCCTTACACATAGGTATCTTATTGCAATTACTGGAATTACTTAGGGTATGTGTCCCCATGAGTATGCCAAAAATGCAGCGGTGTATAACATGTTTAATTATAACTCATAAAGTTATTGAGTTGGAAATAATTCTCAACTAGTGAAACGTTGGCTTAGCTAATATTAATAAGAGGTTTGTTGTTCTGAATCACGAAAAGTTACCTTCTAAAGACGATAGCTTCTTATGGTTATTGACTTAATGTCGGTCTATACGCACTATATTTGGTCTATTCGTGGATGCAACTTCATCTCATTCATTGAGTTTATTATTGTTTATTTATTTATTAATAATTATTTATTATTAATAACAAAGTTCACAAAATTTATTTCTATTATTTTGATAGGCACTTCATTTAGAGCTATGTTTGCTACAGTCAACACAGCATTTCAATAGACAAATTAAAATTAAATTACATTACAGCACCTGAATGATTTTCGCGTATAACCGATTGGCCATTACTATTCAAAACATCAGAATTACTCCTAAATAGATATTGTATTACTTCGGTTTTTGTTTAGGTAAGTCATTTAAAAAAATATATAACCATACTAATGGATTACTCTATGAATACATTAGGCCATAGTTGGAAACATAGGAATAAATGTGTGTTTTTTTTAGTAATTTCTCGCAGTTCTAGCAGAACCTAGAAAACTTAACCTGCCCCCGCTTTTTGATTGCTTATAAATTTTAGACTCAGTCATTTACCGGTCTGCTTCAAAATTCATCACTTGGGTATGATAACACAGAAAAAAAAGGCGAAAAACAACTCTGTATCGGACTACCTTGGTGCGGCATTTGGCCTCAAGCCGGCCAGTGCCTCTACGCCTTTTCGAAGTCGGGAGAACTTGGGGACCTTGCACAACTTGGGACCTTGGGACGTTGCACAACTGCTGCGTTGCTCTGCGAAATGTTGTTATTGTTACTGTGCTGTTCGTCATGCTTTTCGGACGAACTGGTTGTTTGCCGAGGTCGGTTCCAGTTGAATAATGTTTTGCGGTTCGTCGGCGCCCCGACGACGCCATATCCGGCGGCTCGAAACGATCAAAACTACTTATTGTCTCCCGAAAGTTATAACGTTACGGGCTGTTCTTAAATACTCTGTTGGCCGGTAGTGTACCGAGGTCGTCCAAAGATTCTAGGAGAGGATTGCTTCCAGTTCACTGGCGCCCCGATGACTCAAGCCGGTATTTCGCTACAAACTACTCGGAATAGTCCCCGGTGGTGGATCTGTGCTATTCCGATGAAGAGTTTCCCGGCAGTGGAAGATCTTCCGGGACCGATGCTACACGGGCAGTTGCCATGATCAGTCCTGTGATTTCAGTGGAGTAAGACTCCTGGTTCACAGGTGCCCGACCTCCGTTTGCCGGTGCTACGTTGCGATTTACTCGAACTAACCCCCGGTGGTGGCCTAGCTAACTCCGACAGAGAACTTCCCCGACGAAAAAGTTCTCCCGAAACCGTTAAGTTGTTGCTGGTCGGTCATGTGCCGTGGTCGATCCAGCGATTCCGGTGGAGATTAGCTTCCGGTTCGCAGGAGCCCCTACGACCATCACCGAATCTACGAAATGCTCGCACTACTCGGCCTAGTCCCTAACAATGGTCTTCTCCAACCGAGGTCCTATGCTCTCTGGTCTTCATGCCATCTCTACTGCAACGATGATAAGATCTGCGTTATCGCTCTATTTACCAAAACCATCGTATTATCATATTGGCACTTTTTCTGCAAGATATTGTCGGAGTTCCAGTCTCCGTCGCTGGTTTCTAACATTTCGCCACGTTCTGTTGTGAGTCATGGACAGTCAAATACTACTTTTTGCGGTGTTGCCTTGCTATTCAGGTAATCTTGACAGTTCGTGTTCAAATCTATGAAGATACTTTCTGACAGGAATTGCCTCAGTTGGAAGTTCACCGTTTCATGCTTTCTATTTATCCACGTCGACTGATTTGAAATGAGTCTAAAAGTCCATCTTCCATTTTCCGCACTATTCAACTCCTACTGTCCACTAGCTATCGATTTCGATTTTACTAGCTTCCCTCATATAGCTGGTGTCTCTTCGCTGATAGCACTCGATATTCTCTGCCAGGGTGATGTAGATCACGACCGGATCATCCCGGCGATAACGCATACTGCCTTAAACTATATTGTTCCGTATGCGCTCACACGGCCATCAGTTGGAATGCTCTGTTCAGCTTTTCGCATGGTTTCCAGTAGCGTAACCCAAGCAGGAACCCCAGACCGCAGTATCGACGACGAGTCTCTAGCTAGTAGTCGCCTCGTACTGCTTCTGTGACCGCCGAAGTTTGGCATAATCCTCGCTATTGGCGTTCATTGTCTTCACTGTTCGTTCACAGGCACAGTCGACGTTGCTGTTGAAGTTCACGCCAATCATCGATCATGACGTGTTTCAGTGCACGCTGCGATACCATCTTAAGCCCTCTGACGTCATTTTCCATCCATTGGGCCACTTTTTAGTTGCTAATTTACAGCACCTCGGTTTTATGGTGGGCTATCTGCAGCTTGACTCTGTTGATGCAGCTCTCGATTGCGTCTATGGTCTCAGTCAGCGACATCTCCACTACTTCTAGCGTCTCCCCCATCACCGTTATTGACACGCCACCTTCCTGGGCAACCGCAGATTCAAGACTCCTTCATACAGCCCGCTCCAAAGAGTTGGACCGAGAATGGATCCTTGAGAAACACCCGCTATTACTCGCATTGACTTCTACTCTTCATTTGTCTCGTAAACCAATATTCTGTTCTGAAGAAGCTCTTCAGGATCTGCCAAAGATAGTTCGCATTCTACGCAACGCTCAGAACAGTTAGCGCTGTTGAACGCGTTCTTCACGTCTAGCGTGACCACGCCGAAGTATCGACTCCTCTTCGCTTCTGTTATGACGCCATCTCAGCACTCTCGACCACTGTCCGAGTCGCATCCACCGTTGAAGCTGCTTTTCGGAATCCGAATTGTGTCTTCGATAATCCGCGCTCGCTCATCGTGTAAATTTTGACAGCCTCTTGAGAATGATTCTTTGCAGGGGTATCCAGCCGGTATATGGGCTGGCTTTGGTAGCAATACCAGCTTCTGGATCTTCGACATTTCTGGAAAGTTGCCTTCATCCAGGCACGTCTGCAGCACCGACCTGAACATGGTCGGATATGCCAGGATCTCAGCTTTCAGCACCACGTTCGGTATTCCATCCGGACCCGGGGCTTTCCTCGCATTTAGGCACTTCGCCGTTCCAACAAGCTCGTCGTTGGATATTTGCCGATCCTCGACGATTGCTTCTTCATCTTCGCCGTGCGGTGTTGGTTCGGGAAGAGACTCTCCACGAATACCTTTACCTTTTTAGGGCACATTTCAGTTGGCGCTGACGGACCTGATCTTCGCCGCGAGTATGTATCGCCCAAAGGTTGGCGTCTGCATCGTGGCACAGATCCTTGTTACAATTTGACTTGCTACGTCTGATGCCCATTTGTGTGCGACCCTAGTTTCTCGTAAAACCTCTATATTCGGCTCCGTCTCTGCACGCATTCTAACTCTGAGACAAGCAGCGCATAATGTGCAGGGCTTAGTTGGCTGATGCGATGACGAATCGCCTGGTGGTCGCTATGAGTGTATTTCTCACAAATTGTCCAGTTCATCGTTTTAGTCAGTGCAGGACTGCAGAACGTGAGGTCGATGATGGACTCCCTACCGTTTCACCGTAAAGCCTTCATTGCCCAATCGTAAATCTTACTTCGCTAAGGCTTCCTGCAAGATATAACCTCTTGCGTTGATAACTCTGCTGCCCCACACCCGGCCCAGGCATTGAAATATCCTGCGGTGACTATTGCCCTACG
Source organism: Aedes japonicus (assembly GCA_034211315.2). Taxonomy (NCBI): domain Eukaryota; kingdom Metazoa; phylum Arthropoda; class Insecta; order Diptera; family Culicidae; genus Aedes; species Aedes japonicus. The sequence goes on from JASCZW010003017.1 coordinate 5,996, forward strand.
TTCGATAAGCTTGTCGGTTAACTGGTCCAGCATCTGACTGGAACTACTCAGTATCCATCTTGTTAGTACGTAACAACTGAACACGAGAATGTAGTTGATTTTGACGATCACGAAGCCTTCACTTGACTTTTCGACCATTTCCTGAATAGGGAATCTACCCTTGACTTGTATCGCGGCCGTCTCCATCCCATCCGCCACACCGTTGCCGTTATCAGATGGAACTTGATACGGCTCTGCAATGATCGGAACATCACACATCGTTTCTACAGTTGATTGCCACAACAGCAGCTGTGCGATGACGCAATGATTCAGATTTATCTGAGTTATCTCCACTAATGTTGGCCTGTTTTCGCCCTCTGAAAGGCTAGCAATCTGAAGCCACTCGTTTAATGGTCATCTTCATCCTCTGGAGTGCATTCTATGCAATATTGAAACGAGTTTATATCGTTATCCCGACCAGCTACCAAGTTCAAACCTTCAGCAAAGTTGTTAAAAAGGTCAAGGACTTTTCGACGGATGGTTTGGAATTCCTGTAAGTATGCTGCGCTAGTATGCATGTACATGAGTGCGTTTTTCAACGCTTTTATATCATATTCCCGACCACATAGTAAGTTGAAACCATCGGCAAAATTGTCAGAAAGTCAAGAACTTTCAGACGCTTGATAGTATCGTTCGGAGTTTGGTCACTACATGGCGCTAGAAGACATGTTCAGGAGAGCGTTTTTTCCCAGTGTATATCGTGATCCAGAAAACCTATAAATTTCAGAAAAGTTGTTTAAAAAGTCAAGGACTTTTTAAAAGTTCGTATATCTATATTTACGTTGTGCTTTAGTAGGCTTGTAAAACGGAACGTTCTCGAACATTTTTACACTCAGTAGCAAAAAAAAAGCCGAGCAAAATGTTTTTCCAAAAAACGCGTTGTTCAACCTTCTGTAACTTTGTCAATTATCAATATATTTGGCTGAAATTTTGACAACGTTATAACCAATGTTTCGACCTTATGTGACCAAAATTTTATGTTGATGAAGTTTATAAGTTTGAAGTGATTATAACATATGTGACAAAAGTCATTTTGGACATACCAATTTCAAGAAACCGTATTTTTGTGAAAAATTTAGGTAGCTTATTAAAAATTTCTCCATGACTTAAAAAAATACAGAAATCTATGTGGACAAAATTTGAACTGTTTTTATTATGTGGTTTGGACTACAGCTGACGTCAAAGTTGGCGCTTCAACATGAGTATTTCTCGCTTTCACCCGATATTTACCATGCTGAACTATCGGTGCAAAAACAAAGCCGAGGCGTTGTCATCATACAGGTTTGGGCCGAATTAATAAGATGAATTCGCCTCGGCTTTGTATTTGCACCGATAGTTCAGCGTGGTCAATATTGGGTGAACAAGGAAAATACTCATGTTGGAGCCTCAACTTTGACGCCAGATGTAGTCCAAACCACTTGATAGAAACAGTTCGTAAGTCTTACTTCGCATTTTGGTCACATAAGGTCAAAACATTAGTTATAACGTTGTCAAAATTTCAGCCAAATATAATGATAATTGACAAAGTTACAGAAGGTTGAACAACGCGTTTTTTGGAAGAAAATTTTGCTCGGCTTTTTTTTGCTACTGAGTGTATATGAATCCTAGATGGTTTGAGCTGTTTAGTGGAATACCTGTAACTAGAAATTAGAAGAAAAATTAGTATTCTCCATTTAATTCCAACTACCTTTGCTTATCTTCGACAGATACGCGTATTTCGTCTACAATGTGCAGACTTCTTCAGTGTCTCGTACTAAGTCGAGTTATTAGTACGAGACACTGAAGAAGTCTGCACATTGTAGACGAAATACGCGTATCTGTCGAAGATAAGCAAAGGTAATTGGAATTAAATGGAGAATACTATTTTTTCTTATAATTTCTAGTTTGATTGAGGAAATTTGATTTAAGGGGTGTATACACCTAGCTAAAAAAATAACTATTTTATTTCTGGTTCAAATCGATAACCATGTATTAGAACATTGTAGATTAGGTCATTTCATGAAACTTTGTACAAATCAAAAACCTTCTATCTCTTAGCTGGACGAAGTTGTAGGGTGAAGAAAGAATGAAAAATGTAATACCCTCTTAAAGCTCGTTTTTTTATCATAACTTTTTTATTTGAATTTTCCCATTTTTAAATGTTCTACAGAGTTTCAGGTATTTCAAAAATACACTTTTTTTTTCGTAGAACGATGGACTTGTTTTTTGGTTATTATATTAAAATAGGCTTTATTTTCTAATAAATTGACCTTTTATTCCTTTTAAACATTAATAGCAAGTCTACATATGATGGAAAAATCACTATATATGCAACATATATGATAAGAAACTTAGTTACTTTTTTGAAAAATTGTTAGGAGCCCTCCTGGACCCCCTTATAATATGTATATCATTTTGAAGGGTATCAGTTGTTGAATTGATTAACGTTAAAGTTAGCTGCTAATACTTGCTAACCTGTAATCTACGCGTCCTCGAAGATAGCTGAAAAAAAAATCATTAAAACCGACGTAAATCCTTTAAATAAAGAGATAATGGCCTGGCCTGTTGAAGTGGCGGACTTGTTCCGTCGCTACAACCTACCCCGCAGTGGGATGTTAGGCAAAGATTGACGTCCATGGTTCGAGTACCATTGGATACATGCCCTTTCGCTCAATTTTCAAAAACATCTGTTAATTTTCCTACCTGCCGCACTCTGACGGACCTTTCAACACTTTCTCTTCACATCTTTCATTCTAGCCAAAAACATTGTTGTTCACTCTTGGTGCCTCATGGTGATGAGCGAACATCTCCTTCTACATCATAATCGTTACTCCTCGCACGGAGAATACATAACATAACAATTAATGTAAGAACTCGGTGGCCAAAACTCGTGCAAGAAAACTGTACAGGGAGTGGCTCACAAAACCGTTCTGGGACCGTCAACGGACAAATCTACAAGGACGAATGCCTCCAAAAACGACTTCTGCCCTTCTTGAGATCTCACGATGGCCCGACACTGTTTTGGCCGGATTTGGCATCTTGCCATTATGCCCGGCCCGTCTTAGACTGGTATAAAGATGATAATGTAGCTTTGTACCAAAAGACGTCAACCCTCCAAACACTTCCGGAACTCTCGCCCAATTGAAAAATTTTGGGCAATCATGAAGGCAAAGCTCGTTAAAAACTCCAAAACTGATAGAAAATGAACTTGAACTAAAGAAAGTGTGGTTAAAAGTAAGTAAGCAAGTCGGTCCTATCATTGCCCAAAATTTGATGAAAGGGGTCAAGGCAAAGGTGCGTGCATTTGGGTTGGGAGAAAAGGTTCAATAAACCAATGATGTCAAAACTTAACCATTTAGTAGTTCTTTATTTCCAGAAAGTTTGAAAAGAATCGGGCTCAAGGAAAATTTTTGGTGACCTATTTTGTGTGTCCAAATTTTATCGAATACAGTCTTTACAACTTTCTAGGTGGTCAGTTCCACTAATTCAACTAGCTAAACATTTATCTCTCTTCCACAGCCACAAGCGCTACGTAGTAACCAAATTCCTAACACACAAAAACTTTACTGAATGTTCGAACTTAATAGGTGGTTGGAACTTGTTATCAATTTGGTATAATTTGCTCGGGAGCCGCTTTTGCAGACATTATTTTTCGTACACATTCTTATTGATAGTGTCGGTAGGGACGAAACTTTTAGGCGTTCCATTGCATTGAAGTATAACCACCAGACCCGAAAGCTGTTCAAAGTCTTCGAATACGTATGTTTCGTCGTTCTTTATGATACAAGAAAATGTTTGCAAAAAATTGGTGTAAGGAGCTTTACACGACTTTTTACAGTGTAATTTTGTTTGTCATCACGGTTGGGCACTTTTTTCACTTTGTGCGCCTTCAGTCTGCTTCACGTTTTGTACGTATGATTTTGACTTCCCAACTTTGCGAGCCACATTTCACACAGAAAGATTGGGATTTTTCTCAATAATGGCTGCCACCTTCATATCCATTTATCGGGAGCATACTTTTCGATTTGTTCCACTTCCAACCTTCAGATCCACATTAAAGCGTTGGTAAAATTATTTGCAAACACTAAACACGGTACGTTTCGGTAGTTTTATTTTCTTGGCAAGATCGTATACCGATAAATTCGGATTTCGCTTCCGTTCGTACGAAATACCTTTGCGCACTTCCACTTGATTCGATCCCATTTTACTGAATGTAACAAGAATGTAAACATGTTGTACTACGAAATAAAGTGAAGAGTTTCAGCTGCCATGTATATGAAATGTTTCTGCGATCCGTGAAATAATTCAAAATCAACACTGAAAGAAAAGTGGCCGAAATTTAACGTTGACAGGCTTTATGAATTTACCTCGTTTTAGGTGAGTCGATACTTTTTGGGGATGATGCAATATTTAAGTGTGTGTTGCAAGTGGAGTTGTAAATTTACCATCCACCCACTCTGATTTATCGGCTGTCCTGCAACCAATTTGACTGATTTTTTGCATGTGGTTGGAGTCTATGATAAACATGACAGCCGAGGAAACAGGGTGGGTGGGTGATGGCATAGAAGACCCTCCTGTACATTTCATACGTAAGTCATCTAAAGATGCGAGAGTAAGTTCATTGGGGAACGTTCAATGAATGATGCTGTCACGCAAAAAGTTACTTTTTATAAGCCCCCCACCCGTCAAGTTTTTGTATGGGCCTTCAATTTTTTTTTTGTATGGATTGTCACATTTTCCCCAACCCCCCCTCCCCTCCCCCTTATTGCGTGACATCATTATTGAATCTTCCCTTGATTGTATTTCCGAAATGAACATAGTTTGGTTGTGATTTTTCACTCTGCCAATGTCGGGTAAAGCTGTGCAGTGCATCATGTGCACACGTGATCGAAACTCCTCTGTGTATTTACCGAAAGTCTCAAATATAATCACACAGAGATTTTTTTGCAATGACCACTGAACAAAGTGAGGCAACGTTTCTTGTTCGTTAAGCCACGAAATCTGCCGGATTATCTTCGCTTCATTTGCTAATCCGGTGATGGTGCTGGTAAATAAAAAGCCGACCGCCCGGCAACGTTCAATTCGAGGAAAAAGTTTCACGATACAGCTTTTATTTTATCATCTTTGATCATCATAAACCCATTATCGTTAAGGTTAAATTAGCAAGTTTATGCTTCGTTCGGTATGTCTGTTTGGTCGTTTGTTTTCATTGCGGCTAAACGGAAGAAAGCCTGCAAAATTTCTCCGGGATGAATTGCTCAGTTACTCGCAAAATTCAACAAAAGTGAAGGTCGGCTGTACTGAATTCCAGACTGAGGAGAGTTCAGTGCAATGCCAACTTCAGCAGGCAGTCGTTGTAAGTTACTGCTGTTGTTGTCAAGCGTGGGAACGGTGAGCTTTCCATACACCCACCACCACTCGTCAAAAGGTGGATCGGTTGAGCAGCAACTACAACAACACGGTCCTCGGTGGACAACAAAAAAGGGAGGGGGGGGGGCGGGGATGGCACAAACTGTTGCATGTTAGAGTACACTGTATACATATACCCTCCTCGAAAGCAATCGAAATGGCTGTACATAACGTGGTTTAGATACATCCATAACCGCAGAACGGTGATTTAATTACCCCTTTCGGAAACCGTGTGAGTGGAGCTTGCGTGCTTGTGTAGTTGCAATGTATGTACATATACATTTTTGTCGACTGTCAGTGTTATTTTTCGAGTGTACATGCATGTAAATAATACATCAGCCTTGACAGTGACTCGAGTGACGTTGTTAGTTACACGTGTCCGTCACTCGCCGACCTGAGCAATGTGTTTTGATGGTGGAATTGAGTGGAAGCTTATTTATTTCCTTAGCACGACTGTATTCGGGAGCCCGACACATGATGCATTATCCATCATCATTTATGGGTTAAGTGAGACATCGAACACACTTCGAATGTTGAGGAAATACATTTAGCGAAAACAAATTAACAGCTGCCTATATCCAAATGAATGAATAAATGATAGTCTGTAATTACTGGCCCACGTATGATTTCATTACTTCGATTTTGTTTTCATCTGTTAAGGCTTTTGAATATATTGTTGTCCAGGGGTTGGTAAGCACGAGGGTTGAGTCAAACATGTCATCAACGTTAACAAAATACATGATTGACTAACCAATCTAGAATGAATCCTAGACGGTTTGAGCTGTTTAGTGGAATACTTGTAACTATAAACTCAGAAGAAAAAATAGTAATCTCCATTTAATTTCAACTACCTTGCTTATCTTCGACAGATACGCGTATTTCGTCTAAATGTGCAGACTTCTTCAGTGTCTCGTACTCGCAGTCGAGTTATTAGTACGAGACACTGAAGAAGTCTGCACATCGTAGACGAAATACGCGTATCTGTCGAAGATAAGCAAAGGTAGTTGGAATTAAATGGAGATTACTAATTTTTCTTCTAATTTATAGTTACAATCTAGAATATTAAATTTTAGCAAACTATTTCCTTAAATTTGTTACGTGGTTTCTTACGTTAGGCTTCAAGTTTAATTTTGTGCGGCAAGCCAGAAGGAACGACAAATCCTAATCGAAACCCCAGCATAATTTATCGGAAAGATCCTGTAGACCAGGTGGTGCTCAGCCTTACACAGGTCGTGGGCCGAATTCAACCTTTTCAGTAACATCATGGGCCACCTTGTTTTTTTTTGGTATTTTTTTTATTACATGGGTTTTTTACCCACAAGGTTTAATAAACAGTTGTTACTTAATTAGTCACTAAACATTTCTTACCTAATAATATTAAAATAGATCAATAAAACATTTTTAAATCATGGCATTTTTATTCTATAACAACATCACTCTGTAAGTAGCAAACAAACAATACCTCAATGTGAGATTTGTCTTCTGCTAACTTATCAAAGTTCGCTTTGATACCTGACGATGCAATACGTTCTCCAAGTGTTCATAAGATAGCTTATTTCTGGCTTTTGACTTAACGGTTTTCATGAGAGAAAATTGTTGTACACAAATATAGGTTGAGCCAAAGCAAGAAGTTATAAAAAGAGCATGGTTTCGCAACTCAGGAAAATATTCTTCCGAAACGTATTTCGAGTAGAATGGTAGAATGTCATTCTCCTTGAATTTTTCATTCAACTAGATTTCGCATTGCAGCTGTATAAGCTCCATTTTTTAAATTTTCCGGAGCACCTTCAGCATCAACACTGAACGGTGTACACAAAATTTTAAATGGCTGTTCGTTAGCTTTGAAATCTTGAAATCGGTCAGAAAAATCTGCTTGCAGAGAGGAACCTGCTCTGGCATACCCGATTGCATCGCATTCTTTGCACGATCCAAGCGTAAAGAAATGGGAAAAATTTCATGATTTAAGCTGCTTTTCTCACAGCGTCAATTTCTGCTCAAAGGATTTGATGTGGTTGAAAAGATTGTGAACAAGCTCATTTTTTCCCTAAATTTGCACATTCAAATCAGTCAGATGTGTCGAGATGTCAATCAAGAATGCAAAATCCGCATCCATTTTTGATCGTCGAACTGATGAACTGCCTTTCCTTTGTTTCATAAACTCTGCGATTTCCGTCTTGAGATCGTAAACACGCTTAAGAACTTTTCCCCTGGTGAGCTAGCGAATTTCATTATACAGGGTGCGGCAGAAAATAATGCGAAAATGTTCAAACTTGAGTATTGGGTTAATTCGTGTAGCTAGTGACTAATTTCTGTCGAAAGTGTATTTGCTTATGTTTACTTTCAAGTGCTGCATCCAAACATTCTATTTGTTTTATTGCAAATTCGTCAAAATGTTCGCGAAACGAAGTAATCATCAGTTTGTTGCTCGCCCAGAAGAAGAGATTGCCAAGGTGGTAGGGTGCCATTTGGCAACAGTTTACCGCATAAAAAGTCCCTGCAGGATGGTCCTATGCAGCGGAAGCCGGGAAGCGGACGTCCGTGCTTCGCGTGCACGCCGAACGTGATCAAATCAGTCCGTGCAAAAATTGCTCGCAACCCGAGTGCGTCCCATAAGAAAACTTGCAAAGAAAGCCAATATTGCGGAGAAATCCATGCGGAGAATCATCAAAGACGACCTGCATGCATCTTCCAGAGCCAGAGTCAAACGCCACTTGATTACAGACCGGGTCAAGAAACTAAGTGGAAAAGGAAAAAGTGAAATTCAAATTTCAAACCAAACATCCGGCTGTCATGATGTCATGATGTTTGGCTTGGTGGCGTCCAATAGTTTGAAAATGCCGCCTGTTTTCATTGATGCTGGAGTTAAAATCAATACCGAAGTGTATATCGGTATTTTAAAGGACCAACTGCTTCCCTGTGTGAAGGCCAACTTCTCCGAGGACGAAAACGTTGTCCTACAGCAGGATGGAGCGCCGTGTCACACGTCCAATCGAACCCAACAATGGTTGAACGATAACATAAAGTTTTGGCCGAAGGATTTGTGGCCCCCTAGCAGTCCAGATCTTAATCCGTTGGATTATTCGATTTGGGCATATGTTGAAGCACGAGCCTGCAAAACATCACACCCTAGTGTGAAAACCCTGAAGTCAACCATAACACGCACATGGCAGTCAATGTCAGAGGACTACGACCGAAAGGCATGCTCTGGCTTCCGGCGTCGGCTCGAGGATGTTATTGATAAAAATGGAGGACACATTGAATAAATTTGTTTAATAGGACTTTATAATGATAACTGCACTCGAAAATGTTGATATTATTGCTAGAATTAGTTGAAAATGGGATTTGAAAGAAATTGAACAAATTTTAGCATTATTTTCTGCTGCACCCTGTAGAAAGGTATGTCTCCATATTCTGCGTCTAGCTCCGACAAAAAAGCTTAGAATTCTCGATGATTGAGAGCATTTGATCGAATAAAATTAACGACCCTAATGACATCCTTCATAACGTTCTTGAACCACACATATTTAGCACACAAATTCTCCTGGTGTATGATGCAGTGGTACTGCATGAATTGCTCGATAATACCATCTCGTCGCCGGAGATGAGCAATGGCACCTTCATGCTTTCCTGTAGAACAAAAAAACGCAGAAAAATATACGCTTACCAATCGTCGGTGATCGCACTCGTCAGTTTCTTCAAATCCATGCCGAATTGGTTTAAATCGACCGTTGAAAATATCAACACATGGAAAAACTCCTAACGAAAACCGCTAGCTGAGCGGTGTCTTAAATTTCCGTACTTTCATCCAATGCCACCGAAATATACGCGAAGTTTGAAGCTTTCAAGGGTTTTGTTATCTTTTCTGCAACAATGTAACTGGCTTTAATGCACATTTGATTTTCAACTTTTCAACTTAGATTAGATTAGATTAGATATCTTTATTATTGAGCTTTTCAGCCTCGGCTGGTTCAGCTCATAACTTTTCAACTTCTCTGAACGACATTTGCCTGAGAATTTGTTCATTTTCGATGCATGCTTTGACTTGTAATGGCGTTTTAAATTGTACTCTTTCATTACCGTTACTGATTCATAGCAGATTAAGCACACTGGTTTTTGATTGATTGGTGTAAAAATACGCTTCAGTCCACGTATCTTGAAAAACTCATCCTTCATCTCCAATCACTCGTTTGTTTACTAGCCATTTTGAGAATCACAAAACAAACTTCAGAGCGAAACAAAACACTATTGAACAGTCTCACGCGTGATTTATGAATGGGCGTAGAATTAATAATAATTTGGCTCTCATTCATTTGAACTTGCTCTCAATTCATATGAGAAACGAGAGAAATTTAAATGCTCTCCTCGCTGAATACCTTCCACAACGAATTACTCAAATTTCGGTAAGAAAATGAAAACGAGAATGAAATGGTTTTGTGAATGAAGAGAGAGCTGTGACCAGTGTGCGAAAAATTCAAATTCAATTTATCCAACATCCGTCTCGTCGTTCACCGATTCGGTACAAAACTGAATGTTCAGAAGAGCCAAAATTCGAGTGCTAGCAAGAACACATTCAGCCACTCCATCAGAATGTTTGCGATTATTGTGTTTTGGGTTGCTCTCTTTTTGTCTTGACTGATTAAGCCGGAGATCTGTATAGAAAAATGTGTTGATAGCATCCTGTGTGAATAAAGGCAATCACCTGCGAGTCACCTGTTTTGGAGGGGACCGAATGCTTGTGTTTGTTCGTTCATTGCCTCTTCTCTTTATTTGTAATGCGTGTTCAGCAAAGACCAAAGGATTGAATAATGTTGTTTTCCGCACTCATTTCGGGCTGTCAATTTTTTCACACACTGGCTGCGACAACATGAGCATTAACTAACTTGTGCCACTAACATGCTTTTTAACGGCAGACGTGAGAACAGCATTTGATTGCATGAACACAAGTAAAGCAGCGTATGTTGAGTACAAACATCACCATCGAGCTTGCGTGAAGTTTTAAGAGACTGAGAATCTCATTAAACGAAACATGTTTAAGGGGGATATATAATAAGAACGAGAAAAAACTCATTTTTGGATCATTTTTATTTTTTCAAGGGGAAGTTTTTACTCAAATCAATCTAAACTTTTTTACAATTATAAGTGTATCCATGTAGTATACTATAATATTATTTTTCAACCTTTTTTCAACAAAATGGCGGCCGTTAGAGTGCGTTGAAAAAGTCGTTGTATTTTGCTTGTGCCGATTCTCCTGGTCGCAGTTTTAATCTGAAACCTGCTTACCCAAAAAATAACATTAATAACACTTACGGTTAGTAGATGAATTGAAAAAAAAGTTTAAAAACTAATTGCACTTTTGGCGTAACTCTTTTGAAAAATTTCTTTAATAGTAAAATATTACAGTAATTTTTAATTCATATAGAAGGTAGAAGTATAATAACGAAATCCTGTAAGTTTCAGCTTAATCGAATAATTAGTTTTCGAGTTATCACCGGCATAAACTCCGAAAATGCTGTTTTGAGAAAAACTCGTTGAAAGTTTAATTATCGAAAAACACCTCCCGCGCGTTAAAAAAACGTCTTCGAAAAAAGATGAAAAGAAACATGTGGAGTTCGAATTTCCAAAAAAGGGGTTCAGGAACGTATTCTACGGGAATTTTACTAACTTTTTATGCAAAAAGAAAAAATGAATTTTTTGGTCATCCTAACTGTATATTCCCCCTTAAGGGACCCTCCCCTGGATGTGGGCAAAAAATAAGGCAAAGTTTGTATTTTTTCTGGGAGTATGAAAAGGCGTACGAACTTCCGCTTTTGACGATTAAATTTAGATTATTATTCAAAATTTTCAAAAGATAAAAAATTTGTGAAAATTCAAAATGACGGCTACAAAATGACGATTTCTTGAAACTATGTTTTTCAATCTAACTTCAAGCCCAATTCCTTCATCAAATAACTGTTTGAAAGGTTATAAGTTTTAGTATGGCTTGAACTAAAAATCGGCATTCATAATTAATTATTTATAATTTTTGAACACGGTTGAAATGAAAAAGTAGCGAAAAATTAAACTTGTTCAGTTCAAATTATCACTTTGCAATGAGTTTAAAGTTTAAATTGTCTGAAGTTTAGTCAAGCCGTAGAAATTTTCATTATCTTTCAGAAATGATAACTAGATTTGATTTCTGTCCACTACAAGAGGCTATGCAGGCTTGAAGTTGTCGCCCAGTGTTTTGCGCGCAGAGGCTTACGGAAATCTTGACGATTTTGAATTTTCGCAATTTTTTATCTCGTTGAAATCATGAATAATAATCAAATTTAATTGTCGAAACCGGAAGTTCATATGCCTTTTCATTCTCTCTCAATAAAAATACAAACTTTGCCTATATTTTTGCCCAAATCCAGGGGGAGAGTCCCCTTAACGCAGGCAACAATATGTGTTATCTACAGTATGGTGCTAGTATTTGATTTTTTCATAGCGATCCACAAACCTTCTTCAAATTTATGTTGAAATCCGATATTTTATTCATATAAAAATTGATCCTTTATTGTACGAGGTTCAAATATCGACCATAATAAGGCCTGATGCAAATTTTCGAAATTTGGACTTTGCTCTCCTCAAGCTCTGACAAGTGCTGCATCGCATATTTTGGGCCTGATAGTCCCAAATTTATTTTGAACTCCTATATTCCCGGCTGCCTTACCAGTCATCTTGAAGATCCTCTTCACGATCGCCTAGTATCATAGTTTGTATGGGGAAATTAGGTATTGAATTATATTCTCAACGAAATCTATACCCTTTTCCGCAAGTTGGTGAGAGTGGTTTCAGCCGACGCTAAATCCGGCCAAAACAGTGGAGGTGTACTATGTTTCTTATATAAAGGCAACAATCTCTTCTGAGATACTATATCGATAGATTTCCGCATTTATAGTTCCGGTAGTGCAAAAATGGTTGACTTCAAACCATCAAAATAGCTAAACATACCTGTACCTTATTAGAGATACCACTTTCTGCTCCAGTTTCGGCTGAAGAACCGGGTTTTCTGCCTCTTAATAGTTAGTTCAACCAAATAAACTAACAAGAAACCAAAATTTATTATATGATATCACAATGTATGATAAATATCAAAATACTATAAAATATATAATACAATATATACCCTTAAATTAGCCATATATAAAACCTATATATACATATAAAATAAATAAAATATATGAAAATAATAAGAACAGCACAAACAAATAAGCAATTAAACATCATACTCTAAACGCTTATATTTAGTGTTTGTATTGAATAACTAATTTTGTATAAAATTTACATGTCAGGTATCTTCGCATTTTGATAGTTGACAACTTACACTATATGAATCTATATTAGATTTGGTTTAAGAACATAATATCAAGATGTTATGCGATCTGAAATGTAAGTTTGAGCATTCTTGCATACTAATTCCCATACAAACTTTGAATGAGCGTTGTAGATCAATATTAACACCAAATGTGCTTCAAATAGGGTTTTGGGGTACTAAGTCAGAACCCCAATCCTATGTCGCTCGATATTTATTAGCATACGGGAGCAAACATTTCGAAATTTGTTTTCCATAACATCTAATCACCATATTCAAAAGTAGCCCACGGGCCGCAAGAAAACATCTGGCATGTTGAGCATCACTGCTGTAGACATAGATACTTAAATTATCTACCTAGGTATAACAATTTATTTCTTCTTTGATTGCGCCATGGTGTGTGAAGTACTCTCGAAAATAAAGAATACAATAGTTTTCGGTCATCAGCGTAATTAATTCGTCAATTTCCCAAACATCAAGAACCCATCTAAACGAGCAACATCCCCCAGCTTAGAACAACCATGTACTCCACTCAAATCAATACATTTCGAAACTTTCGCCTCTCGATTGAAAGTAAAAGCAATCGGTTCACTTTCATCCAACCAGAAGTCAGGTAGGAAATACCAGTAAGTGGTGGAACATATTGACCAAGCGCGCCGACGTTTGGACTCTCCCATCATGCAAGCGCATATTAGCATCGGTAATATCAGCACCAACCAACCAACCAACCCGACTGGCTGAGCCGAACCGGTCCGTCGACTAACCTATTTATTAGCATTCACTCTACGGCTCTTGCGGGAAAATTTACACCACCGCCGATCAAGGCACATGGCTTTCGCTTTCGTCTAAGACGAAACCCACGAGAAAGCATTAGCGAGCAAGTATTAGCTGAGCTGTAGTAGGTAGGACAGGTTTGAAAGGGTGTCTCGTGCAATGCAACAGATGCAAATAGCAAGGCACGGTGAACCCCTCCTGCCTGTCTGCTGCTGAGATATGGCACTTGACTCGGTAGTCGCAAAGTAATACGTGCCTTATTGCCGTTTAGTTGCCGATCGATGATGTTAAAGATGATATAAATCGGACGGCAATTGCGCCTTGCAGTGCAGCTGTGGGCAATCTCTCCGATTAAATTACACCCGAACCGGGGATTGTTTTGATCTGTAACTCATTGATTGCTTCCCGAGGGTGATTTTTGTGGCTTCCCACTGCAAATGGAAAAGTTCACCCAACAGCAAGTATCCGCTAACCTATGGCGTTGGTGCATTAGAAATTGGCCAAATATCGAGTACAACTAGTGAAAATTGTAGAGCCAGCTCATGCGAAGGGCTGGGTTTCCCCCTAACACTAACGATTTAATTGTACACAAACATGAAGTGCATTATGTGTTCACCGGACGTGGGAATCCTCATAAATTATCAGCAAAATTGAAACAAGATTAAATAAATTTTGAGTTGGCTTTATTCGTAGTTCGAGAAGCTGATTAATTTCACAAATTCCACAACAGCCAGACATCGTGCTAAAGTGGTTGCAGGCAGTTTGTTTATACATCGCAGTCTTGACCTGTTTAGTATGGCAAGTGGAAATCGATTTCGCTATAAAGTGGAATGCAACTACCCTTAAATTAGAACGTTGCTAGATGACGTATCTAGGTAAATCACTATCGGTTTGAAATGGACGGGTTTAAATTTAGTTTATTAAGTATTTGCTATATTGGGTGTAGCTTGTCATTTGTATAGATTTTTGGCTGTCACGCTCAGCACTGACAGCCCAGAAGAAAAACCTCAATTGTTTTCAATTAATCGATAGTTTAATTGAACAATGTTACCATTGTTCTCTTCAAAATCCGGAGACCGCATATCCATTTTTCACACATTGTGCCTCAAAAATACTGTTCCCGTAGGCCCAGTCGTTTTGTAATGTACATCAAAATCAAATCTCTAACGCCAATGTCGCAAAGGTGTTTCATCTTCCATAAACTGTTCTGACAATAATCATCTTGATCATAGGTTTGAGTATGACTTACCGCCCGAGGTTACTACTCCGTTATTCCGATCAGCTTTAATCACACAGAGAACCAACAAATGTTGCTTAGGACTAACGTACATCCTCAACGTGTGAAAACTTTAGATCCCAAACTACACAGAAAAAAAATCTGAATCTTCATTGTGATGTAAATATCAGAGCATGTGAAGTTATACTTCATTCCACACAAAGCATCAACTTGCATGAAATAGTTCTAACAAAGATAAGCTTTTGCATACAACAATATCGATAATGTATGAAAGGTCCCAGAACTTTACACGAGTTATAATTTATATTTAGATGTTTTGTGACGCTCCATTTATGTGCATGACATTGACCAGAAATTTACACTACTTTTTTAGCTGTGTACATAGGGCAATACCGCCGCTGGTTCCGCCCAAATGAAGTCAAATAACAAAATCGTTGGAATGTATTGACCTGATACTCGTTTTATTCGACGCCGAGAAATTCTCTGACTCCCACAAGAAATCATTTGGATGTTGGATAAAAGTGGTTCATTTCGGTAAACGATACGTTGAATTTGAGCGAAGTCTAGTCAATTATTTAAATATTGATTCCGATTTCCTATTTGTATCGATTTATATCAACAGTTAGGATGCTGTTGCGTCTACTCACAAAGCGTGATAGTGGTTTTGATATTGCGAAGACAACACAATTTTTAACATCGCTGTAAAGCCGATTTCGCTAGATTTACACCAACTAGATGCCACTCAAAAAATGTTACATGGTTTACTTTAATAATAGTTTTTTTTAACTACGTATAATAGCCGCTTTGAATCGATTTAGACCAACAGCAAGGATGCATTTGGGGCCACTCGCAAAAGCTGACGGTGGTTTTCTGTATTGAGAGAACAAACTTCTTTTTTAACTAAGCTTAATAGCCGATTTGAAGCGATTTAAATCAACAGTAAGGATGCCCGGATTTTGATAGGGTGGAGCAAGCTTTTTTTTTAGAGAAAGGGAGAGAGAGAGAGAGAGAGAATTTTACACGTGTTGTTTTGTTTGTTTGTTTCTTTCAAATACATGCGGGAAATTATTACACTTACTTTTAAAAAACTTCCGAATGTCAATTTATGATACTTCTAGATAAAAATGAATCAAATAACTGCTTTATACTGCTAATAATTTACAAAAACCGTTGTGCACTTAAGATTCACCAGCAGAGCAACTTTTTCGAAATCAATTAGGAATGAGAAGTAATAGAACATCAACATTGATAGTAGCTGTCTTTTAAGTCCTTTCGAGTGTTCTCGACTTGTAGTGGTATGTATTTGATTGAGGAATTTCCTACCAATGAACCTATTCAATAATTCTTGTTTTTTTTCCATTGTCCCGCAAAATAGTAAACTAGTGCTTATGTATGTATTTCATCCGGTGATCCGTTTCGTTATGAAGGTTCTTCTGTTTATAAACACGCTCAGAACTATCGCTTATTCTTCCGCTCTTCTTCTAAGCTGTCCATAGATTATCCATAGAATTATCATAGATTGTTCTTTAGGAACTTCAATTTGATTGATACAGATATTAGTTACAGTAGTGCAATAGATTGAAGAATACAGTAGTAAAAATTGAAAGTAACGAAAAAAGAGTTTGGTTCGAGCATCGGCTGTGGAAGGTTGTGACAATGCGGTATTACGCACTATTTTCCTATCGGGCATTGCGCGTATTGTTTCGGTTATCTATAATTCGGTGATACGAGTGATCGAGTGAGCACAGTAAGAAAACAACAAAGCGTATTTCAAGCGTTAATAAAATAAACTTTGTTTTCCTTACGAAAAACCAACATCACACTTTGTGAGTGACTCCAATGGCATCCTTATTATTGGTTTCACTCGGTTCAAATCGGAGTTCTAGCATTATAAAAAACCACTTTGTTTTTCCAATGAAAAACCAACATTACACTTTGTGTATGGCCAACAGCATCCTTACTGTTGGCATAAATCGATTCAAATCAGAAATCGGTACTAATATTTAAATATGTTACTAAACGAAGCGTGAATTCAGCTTATCGTTTACCAAAACGAACCCTGTTGCCACCCAATACACATCAACACATTCCTACCCTTTCCTTGTTTGACCTGCATTCGGGCGAGGCCATCGCCGGTATTGCCTTAGTTTTGGATCACCAGTTTTACACGTTGAGCATGTTTGCAACATCTGTTGGTCCTCTGTGTAATAATAGCTGATCTGGCAGTATCGGAGTAACAACCTCGGGCGGTCAATCATGCTCGTTATGCTGCCATGCTCAAAAAACGGACACATTCTTTAAATAGGATAAGACAACTGCAACTTCTCGCTCTGACTAGATTGCTGTCTAGCTTTCTCACACGCTGAATCAAACTGGAAGATATGATCAACATATATTCTCAATAATACTAAACTACAGTACTGTAAAACGGGATAACATTGAACAGCGGGGTAACATTGTTCGGGTTTGCCCATATCATGAATAGTTCAAATAAATATTTTTTGTTGATGCTCTTTCTAACTAGCAACTATGTTTCTTAATCTAGTATTATTTGGGTTCTGAAAGCTATAGCATTGGTTTGAATATTCAGTTTTTTGATTAACCAAGAACTAGAAATTTAATTGAGCATAGCTTCTTCAACTTTCAACTAGCGGGAGAAAAAGCAATCAATGCTTATCTAATAGCTAATATTAGAGGTTAAGAGATGTTTCCCTAGTAGCACTCTTGTTTCAACCCAGTAAAGCTGGGTACATTTTTTTCACTATCATGAGTTAATATCACTGGTTTGCCAATCCAGTTGTGGCTGAAAGGCTTCAAATAAAAAAAACGCTATTTTACAGATTTTTTGTTTTCTGGCAATTACATTTCAAATAAAACACTTATCCTGAGTTCATGCAATCATTTGATGATAATTGATACATTATGAGACTTATTATAGGCAGTGTGAGTGGTGTCTTGTCCATATGTGTACCTGACATTTCAAGCTTATAGCCTGCTTCTCACCTAAGTGTTTCTTTTTCTGCTTTCAATGCACATTAACAGGTCTTAATTGATTAGCTTCCGATGCTAGGTATCATTTTTGCTTTACTATGTCGAGCTTTGGCCCATAAAATTATTTTACCAGACTGGGAATCGAACCCAGCCACCTTCAGTCTGGAGTTGCTCGTTCTTCAAGTGAGTGCATTACTTTAAACTCACGGAAATAAAATTACTTAACTATAGCCTATGCTGAGAATTAAATTGTTGATATTTTAGCGGTTTTAGCGGTTTAGCGGGTAATCACCCAACCGGGAGAACCGGGAAATAACGGGAAGTCGATTCAAACCAGAAAAACCGGGAAATATCTGGGAATTTTATTGAATTCTCAGTATATGATTGTATATTTTGTATTGAACTCTGTAGGTAAAGGGTGTCCCACATGGAATTGCATCACGCAAATAACGCTGTAGAAAATTACCCATTGGGATTTTTTCTTAAAAACAACTTGCAGTCAACGGTAACTCGTGTGATTAAACGGTACTACGAAACTCTGATCATCTAACGGAAGGAGAAATGCGGTCAGAATTCATGTTGTTTTAGTTATCGAGAACACAAAGCGTTTAAGTGGAATTCTAATGCTTCGGTCAGGGATGTGGTCAAAAAGTAGACTCTGATCGAGTCTTTCGTTCAGAGAACACAAATGGGGGAGAGCTGTTCGAAGGGCCTCTTGAGGACTGCTTGAGTAACGGGTGGCAATTAAAATTTTGGAATTTCTTTCTCAAGCTGTCAAAATAAGACAAATATACTTGAAGTCAAAGATACAGTGTCCATTGTTGAAAAAACCAAGAGGGAAAGCTCACTGGGGTTGCACGCAATGGTGACGTAGGGCTACGCAGCAATGGAAAATGAAAATTGACTTCATTTTTTTTCAATATTTCGTGATGGTCGCCATTTTTAATTTTTTTATTTGGTATGCTGCTCTTACCATAAGCTAGTGCTTCGGAATAATACAGAGACCGTTTAAATTTCCGAACCGTGTTTGAAACTGTACAAAAGATTTCAGGCAAAAGGCGAAAAGAAAACAGAAACTTTTGCAGCCAAGAATTGACAAGAATTTGGAACGGTGTGTTAGATATATTCCAATCCAATCAAACTTTATAGGTGGGAATTTCAAATTGGTGGTCGTCCTATAAAGGACGATTTTTTAGTGGTCCATGTTTAATCGATCTTCTTTGGACCTGTTATATTCAAATCTTTATTAATATTGTGCAACAATTCATTAGTCAGCAATACTAACGTCAAATCAATTGTATGTTAATTACTGGTAACTGGTCATGCTAATGTTGCTAGTTCATGCATTTTCTCTCGCAAACTTAATACCTCGCTGTTTCAAATCGATAAATCTCGATTGTTAGTGATCGAACTCCATCAGATTGCTCACAGCAACTATGCATACAAACTGATATGATGAAATATTCAATGGCTGCCGTTGAGAGTGCATTTAAAGACACGAGAGAGTGAACGAAGCCTTTTGCGCTTCGTTCTCTTTCTTAGAAATTATGAATTTAACAGGAGACGTAATTTATGTTTGTTAAAAGTCCGGGAACGTAAAGAAAGATTTCGTGTAAAATCATGTCTCCTGAAACTGACACATACGCAATTCGATGAAAGATGTGTTTTATTGAATTTATTTTCTCATCTCTTTGAACTCATTCTTATGTGCGAAAGAACGCTTGCATGTGTCGGTCTATGGAGACAGAAATTTACATGCAATTTTGGTAGTGTGTATGGTTAGTCTTCTACCTTGCTTGCGAGTAGATTTTGGGGATCATAGGATATAGTGAACAGTCGAAGGAGCAACATTTTCGCCTTTAAAATGTTGTACCATGTACTTTTTGCTGAAATATATGTGCAGTTCATAGAACTGTACAACGCGCACTCGAAATGCTTCTCGTTTCGACGGCATTTAGAGCAAAACTGAGCGAGTATGGTAACGGCATGTAATGTTAGCCTAGATCCTTGATTCGGCCTGTGTACCAAATATGTCATTACTTCGGTGATAATCGACAAAATCGTGCTGCTATCAAGATGACCGATTTATTTCAAAGTAATTTAGACATATTTAATCAATGTATAATTGTTAACTCCCGCGTAATTTCAGATTTCCTCAACTTTTATGACACCATGAATTTACTGGTTAAGCTAAACATATGTTCTACACGATCTTAAAATGATCTAAATTTGCCGAAATTGAAACTATAAACCGAATAATGCAGCCAAGTTGAACAGAAAATAGTCACACGTTATTTACTAACAGGTCATAGGGTAAAATAACAAGGATTTAACATGAAAAGCATAGACCCAATGTTAGGAACACATTTTTTACTAGGTTTCCAAATATGGCCTGTTGTATGGAAAGCGTAGTAAAAATGTTGTTATTGGTAACATTTACAATGAAAATGTCTGAGTTTCGGTTGAATGTTTTTCATATGGCTTATTTAAACACAAACTAAAGGAACAAAATCTGTGTAGAGTGAATTATAATGTTTTGATTTCCGAATGGCCGCTAAATCATATGCAAAAGTCACTGAAGTGTTTCTTAGTAGTTTAAGTATAGTTTTATTTGTGAAATTGTTTGTTGGGTAGACCAAATACAGCTGGCAACGCCTCGAATCTGAAAATCAGAAATTAAACCGTACGTAGGCAACATCTAATAACAAATCTATTGAATGGGACGAACTTGCATCCATGATTAGACCCAATTTGGTACCCATAGACCGACATTACATCCATATCCGTCGCAATTTTATGGCTTCATAAAACGAGTTGGGTAACTTTTCGTGATACATACTACCAGGTGGCATATTAAACATATCTTTGCAAGTGTATAGCTAGTTAAATGATGCTTCCAGCTCAAATACTTTATGAGTTATAATAAAAAATGTAATCGATAGTTGCATATTAGGCTGAGTCAAGGGACACATACCCTATAAACGAAACAAAAATACTAGCAGAGAGGAGCAGTAAGGCCGTTCCCAACGCTGTTCTACTTTGTATGGGCTGTTTTAGTTTACAACTAGAACTGAAACAAGCCATTCCCAATGATGTGTTGCAGTTCTACTTTTCGAGCAAATTTTTGCAACAGATTTACAACTGCTCGACAGCTCTGTTTTATTTTCAACGCGATTTGAAACACGGATGCAACATTGTTTTAAACTGGGTTTCTTTGTAGTTGTGGCAGCTGTTATGACTGATGACTGTCAAATTAGCGGTTTTTAGTTTGTTTTGCAAGTGATTTTTTTAACGCGAAATTAAGATCGACCAATATTTTTAAAACATGGCATTGCAATTAACTTGTTTTTGTTTTAATTTTGACAGTTCCAAAATTTAGAACTGGCAAGCAGTTTGCAACAAACATGGAACTCAGCGTTGGGAACGGCGGAGCGAAAGCGAGCTAACACATACACACTCTTATTTCTCTCTGAGCTTGTTTGTTGTTGAGCATAGGGGTCTCAAAACAAATTTTAGTTGCCACCCATTACAGTCGTGCTTTTATTTTGGGTGTAATATATTTATTACACGGTACCGTACTATGTTTTAAAAAAACAGGTAGAAAAAAAGGGTTGATTAAAAAATTCGATTGGTTATTAAAAATCCGTGAACAGAAAAACTAAAAAAAAATTAAGAATGCTCATAGGTGTAATCAATTAACGTTAAATTTAAAAAATATATAAAATGAAAGAAATTTTTTGACCCGCGTGAAAAAAAACTCAAAATAAAACAACGATAAATAGAAGAAACAACTTAACAATTTTGAACCCGAGCTCATTGGAAATTTCACGTTAAAAAATTTGCTGGTTTTAACTGTTTTGGGTTTATTCAAATCATGTTGGCATACTATGTTCTATACGAACTTTTAGTTTCAGTTTCAGTTTCAGTGAGCGTGACGCGCCCTTCTTAACAAGCCATCCTGTAGAAAGCTGTAGTGAATTGAGTTATTCGATTTGTTGGATCGGTTCGTTGGAAGGAGATTCTTAATTTCCCGTGGATTATGCGGGAGTATCTCTGCTTACGGGTCCACCCCTCCGTTTTTGGCCCTGCATACAGCGTGAATTGTGAATTCAGCTCGGTGGCTCAATCTTGATCTTGCTATTAAGTGGAGCTGCTCCCAAGCCTACCGCTTGAAGAGATGGCTACCATACATACATACAGATGTTCCACACGAATTACAAATTATTCAACGCCACCTACCGATGATTTGAACCGGGGGTTTTGTCAATACATTTCTCATACAAATTATAAAACAGGTTTTGGAAATCAGTAAATATTGACCGATTTGACCTGAACATGAACTAGAGGCTCACAATTACAAGGGGAAACAATTGGCGCTGTGATTCGTTCTGTACTCTTTATTTCCCAAAATGCTGGTCAATAATGGCCAATACATGTACAATTCACCTACAAAGTTATAAAATATCGCGTGTTTTCTGGAATAACCACATTATTGGAACGCTAAATTAGGCTGAATTCACGCTACATTCTAAATTTAGGCGAGATATGCAAATTGCATGTTGCATGCAAGTTTGTAAATAAGAACTCTCTTATTGCCAGCTAGCAAGTTGATTTGTAGAAAGTTTTCATTGTGGACGAGCGTCGTGAATTACAGGCAGTTATGAATAATTCTGTCGATTGTTTTAGATAGATGAGCAAGAAGCAAACAAATGTAAACAACTAAAACGTCATATGTATGCTTTTTGTTCAGATTACCAACTTGCTGGCAGTGATAAAAGCTAGTTGTAAAAGCTTTTCCATAAAAAAAAATAAACCATCAACTACTGTTATCAAGGACTAGAAGAAAACTGGTGTCTCCATAAGCTATCATAAAAACCTAATACTTCCAATGTGAAGCAATTAACGGAACGTTTACTTTCCATGATTTGAACTTTTAAATAGATTTTCTTGAACTGTTATCGTAATAATTGAAGAAAACTCTATAATTATGTCATCACCTGCCGTCTTCGATCTCCGAGTTAGGAAATAAACTGTATCTTAAACCGTGTCATTTCGTGCACGTTGGTAATAAAGCAACTTTGCTCCATAAAAAACGCACTATTTTCACCCGTGGCTTTCAACCACGAGTTACTCTATTATCGCCGCATGCATCGCATTATCACTTTCCGTTCGCCGAAGAAACGATATCAACCTTGTGTGCGTATCGCGGTAGCAAAATCACGATTTATTACTCTCCTGTCTAGGAAAGCGTAAATCGTTGCAAAATTATCGCAATCGTCATAAATATCAGAGCGGTCGGGTCTGGGGCCATTTAGGATCATTTCAGAAGCTTGGATATTAATTTTAATTTTCCTTATTTGTCCTCCTTTCACAGCTCCTACAAAATCTCGGAAAAGTAGACCGAACCGGAGACGAGATCTTCGACGAGCACCTGAGCAACTTTAACAGACAGCAAAACAGTGCCACCAGACTACAGAAAGAGTTCAACAACTACATCCGATGTGTGCGAGGTTAGTTTGATTGCTTTTTGCGATGAGCCAAAACAGGATTAAAAAAAATTAACAATCTTCCACCTTCCTCAGCCGTCCAAACCGCATCGAAGAGCCTGATGGAAGCCATAAGCGAAGTCTACGAAAGCCAGTGGACCGGATCGGAAGCACTGTACGCCCAGACCAACACCGTCGAGGTGCTCTTCCAGGACTTTTCGCACAAACTCGGTGATCAGGTGCTGATACCGCTCAACACCTACACCTCCCAGTTTCCGGAAATGAGAGTATGTAGCCTCCTATTATTCGCTTCGGTTCGATGAATACTGATGCACGCCTTTATTTTACAGAAAAAGATCGATAAACGTGGACGCAAGCTGGTGGACTACGACAGCCAGAGGCACTCCTTCCAAGGGCTGCAAGCAAATGCCGCCAAACGCAAGGACGACGTCAAGGTGGGTGCCTTGATTTCAATCAACCGCTCAAATCGTTAAAATACCCATTTTTTCAGGTCACAAAGGGCCGCGAACAGCTGGAGGAAGCCAAGCGCACCTACGAAGTGCTAAACACTGAACTGCACGACGAACTGCCGGCCCTGCACGATTCCAGAATATTGTTCCTGGTAACGAACCTGCAGACCCTGTTCGCCTCCGAGCAGCAGTTCCACAGCGAAACGGCCAAGGTGTACGCCGAGCTGGAAGCGATCGTCGACAAACTGGCCACCGAATCGCAGCGAGGATCCTACACGCTCAAGAAGATCACCGGTAAGTGCCAAGCATTGGGAATTATTGACGCACCATGTACCTCCATCGATCTACGCTAAACCCGACATGTTTGCCTCAATCGATGGTTTATTATCATTCTCAGGCTGATAGTTGCCGACTGTTACACTCATCTATGGGTGAAACCTGCATGTGAATCTCTAAACAAACATCCATATCGCGCTGAAAGTTTAATCGCCTGCAAGATAAACAACATATTTTTTCTTTCGAAATGTGGATGGGGAAGAACGCCTGTCGTGTTTAAATTTTTCATCAGCATCTTCCCCACCAGCACCGATAAAAGCGAGAGCGTCGATAAAACTTTATATTTACCGACCTGCGACGCGTTGCATATTTTCTCATTCTGAATTTTTATCGCAGATTGTGCCCACCCCCCTGCCACCAATAGATAGACAGTGTTGCATTTTCAAAGGATTATTTTCCTACCCGTTCGGACGTGACCATGAAAAAAAAACACATTTCAAATAGAAAGATAGGGGAAAAAAAATGTTGCCGCTCTTGGGAAGCAATAGGAGACTAGCGTTTTGGGCGACTTGTTGGCTCGTGTGGGCTATTATCTTCTTGCTAGGTGGTTTCTTTTTTTAAAAAAAAAATGGGAACTCGCTTTGATTCTTTTCTTCGCTACTAATTGAAACTTTGTTGACATAAAAATAGGGAAGATCTTTATCCTGAGGAAATCCAGAGCTAGACAACTTTTCAATATACATGACAATATTACATTCAGAGCAACTTTGTACTAGTTACTTCATATTCTTCGATGGTAGATTTGGTGAGGAAATCGACATAGATTTTTCATTAGGGCCTAACTGATAAATGTAAACAATGGCTTCTTTCGTAAGTTCCTCGAGGTCATAGGCTATCCTTGCAAGCCTCCAGATCTATCGGAGAGGAGAGTTCTTCTTCTTCGAAATGACCGTGGCGGATTGATTTCGAGTTTTCAATGACCAGAATTTCGCGGAAAAAGCCATTGTTTACGTTTATCAGTTGGCCCCACTGAAAAATCTATGTCGAAATTTCTCTTCATCCGTAATGAAGAACAGAATTTAATGTTAAGAAAAAGAAAAGAGTCCGCTTTATAAAAATCGCCAGCAGTCTTATTGTTCTTCTATGAATGAACTAACAGCAGAGCTGCTGGTAGGGAAATATGTGTATGATGATGATTATACAGGTGAACTAATTTCGGCCACATTCCTCCTTAGTACATACCTGAGGTTCCCATCCTTAATTTCTTCTACAGCTTCAGATTAGGAACCGTGCTAATGGATTTGTTGGGTCGGCATAGTTACTGCACGATTGATTGTCTCCATGGACCATAGTAGGCCCCTTCTGTTTGAATCTTAGACCAGCGAGTACCATGACCTGCCCTAATTAAGCGCAACACCGTGCTTTCAACATAAGCTCAGGCTGAGCTGCGTTGTTATGGATGTGAAAAAAAGCTTGGTTTGTTCTTTTCTGGTGAAAATCATGTGAAATAAAGGTCGACTGTGTTGCTGAAGGTATGAAGAATCGATTTAACATACAATTCACTCAGTTATCATTGTTTTCGTGCATTTTTGTTATCAAAATCTTAACCACGGTTAAATCGACAAATTTATGATTTCCTAATTCCGTGTTTGAGTTTCGAATTCAGTACACTGTTGATCGATTTCACAACTCTTTAGACCTTGTATGAAGTGGAGCCACCATTCGTGCTGCCTCTCGGATGTTTAATGTTCCGGAAAGCACAATCTGCGATAAAATCAAGAATCGGTACGCAAATTCACTTGGAGCTCCAACAGTTCTTAGTCGTATGTCGAATCGTATTGTCAAATAAATTATTGGCGTGGCCTAAGCGGGATTCACTGTAAAGACCCAACACCTTCGAGCTAATGTAGCGCAGTACCTAAAACAGGTGAATTTCAAGTTCCAGGAGGGTGGGTTTCGCCAAGGGTGCCAAGAACTCTGTCCAAAAACAGAACCATCTTTACTGAGCAACATGCGAGACGATGGTTTCAAGAAGTTTCTTAATTTATTAAGGGCTTACGCTGAAGCATTCTCGATGGCAGCCTTCAACTCAGAATTAAGAATTGATATAACTTAGAATCTAGACTAGATATTGAATATTTCATTACATCAGTTTATATGCTTTGTTGCTGTGAGCAATCTGATGGAGGTCAATTTGATGTTCATTCACTCGACAATTGAAATATATTTGAAATAGTGAGGTAAGTTTGCGAGAGAAAAATAAAAGATAGGAAAAAATACATGGAGTAGCAATTCGGAACCGATGAGAAATCCAAAGCAAATTTGAAATCTTTGTAATCTTTAATAGAAGAAACAGAAGTGAAGTAAATTGAGGGAATTATTGAATTTTTTTTTTAATAATCATTTATTTGTACAGGCTCAATCGAATTAACTTTACAGAGCCAAATTTTCATATTTTTATACATCATTTATCTTAAAACTAAAGTTAGGAGGAAAGAGCCGATTACTCGCGGCCGTCTCGAGGTTAATAGGAATTACAAATTACGGATGGGAAAGAGGGTGGGAATTTAAAGTATGGTTTACATAACACATTAAATTTAAATTCTAGATTATCTAAACCCTTATAACTATACAATTTATGGTTTTCTTTTGACTTGAACATTTCTTGAAAAAGAAAAAAAACACACACACACACACATATACATATAAAAAAAAACTTATACTAAACATATAGGTTAAACTAACTACAATCTAAGGCTAATGTTAGTCAAAAACACATAAATGAGTTTCATGTACTCCAAATCACGTACAGCCAAAATATCGCGAATTGGCACATTGGGTTGTCTACCTCGAGCCCGAAGAGAATCATAAAGCTCAGATCTGACTCCACAATGTTCAGTACAAGACCAAATAACGTGATCTGCGTCCTGATAGCCTTGTCCACACTCACAGAGATTGCTGTCGCTCAGCCCAACCCGGTATAAATGAGCGTTCAAAGAATAATGATTGGACATGAGGCGAGACATGACACGAATGAAGTCTCGACTCACATCCATCCCCCTAAACCAAGATTTCTTCAACACCTTTGGGATGATAGAATGTTGCCATCGCCCCAAATCTCCTTTACTTCATTTATACTGCCAGCTGACGAGTGACTGGAATTATTGAATTAATGGTCAATATTTACATACTTTTTTGATAAATGAAGTTCTAGAAACTATGAACTATGAAATTTCATACAATGTATAAGAAAAACAAACATTACCACGGAATGCTCCATGCTTGAAGTGCGCGAAATTAGGATAATTCATGTATTGAACTATTTATACATTTTTTATGTTTCAGTTTTATAACGCAACATAAATCATATTTTTGCCTCATAATGTATGCCATACATTATCAAATGACGATCGAAAAAATACAAGTTGTTGTAAATTCATTTTTTTATAACGGGTTTCATGCAGTGTCACTAACCTCACGGTAATATGGCATGTCACGGTAGTCTTCGTAGCCATAGAACTTCCTGTGCTGCTTAACTGAGCGCGATGTATTCCAATGTATTATTGGGGTCTTCCTAAACTCAGTCGGCAGAAACGCAACTACAAAGCAACACCATGCTGGAGATGGCTGGGTTCAATTCCCGGTCTGGCCTAGACACTTTTCGGCTTCCTGGGCAAACGGTATGATGGTACATGTCGTGACTGGCCCCTGCACCGCTTCGAATTTCACACCCTGTGGAAACTTGGTGATTCAAGTTTTCAGTTCTGAGCGATGTTGTAATGTTTCCTTTTCAATCGGTAATTCCTTTGATTCTGTTTTGCACCGGATATTGCATCCTAAACGTTTCCGGTTCAAAGTCCCCCTAAACTTCGTACCTCTTTGACGTCATTGATCAAACAGGCCTCCCTTTCGATGGAAACATCCATAAGAATCTGAATCTTCAATTTCAATGGTTGTATCGAACGTAGAATATCTCCGCTTTAACTGTGTGGTTCGGAATCTGGAACTACGATCTCCGCAGTGGCTATCCGAATTCGGTTTACTTCAATCTCATCCATATTCTTTGCAGTTTTCAGGAAACGATGAAATCATCTCATGGATTCATTCCGTCTTTGAACCCCATTCAACGCATCTCTGCTTATAAATATAGTATCTGTTTTAAGATCGAGGAAGCTACTATCACTGCAGTGCACTGAGAGTCTTACAGCGAATGGAACGCTCTCTCTCCGTAGAAATGAAAGTTAGGACAATGCATTGTTTGACAAAGCTGTAGGTGGAACCATGCTACAAGATCTTAATCGACCATTTTTTGTTAAAGCCTATCCACGTTTAATTTCGGACACCAAAATAATAGCAGCAGAAAAAATTTACACACAATTTAACAAAACCGATTGTTTCACAATAATAGAGTTATCTCTACATTAAGGAGTGTATCGAAAAGTAGTTATAAACATTCGATGCGTTATTACGCATAAACTACTGTATATATTTTTAGCGTGTAAGTGCCATTTGCTTTGTTTACATGTCAAAAATGATTATTCGGTTCATTCATTTCCGTTGATAAAGTTGTATTCAAAATGTCGCGAATTGAATTTGAGACTAAAAAGAAAATTCTGCACACTTGGTGCACCGAAAAGGGTGTTACTTACAACCAGATTGCGAAAAGAGTAAATGTTCACCCGGCAAGTGTAAAACGCATCATCGAAAAGTTTGGTAAGGAGTGCTCCTCAAGGATTTACCAAGAAGTGGCCGGAAACCCGGCTCCAGCAACCCTGATTTGGACCAAAAGTTGTGGATTATATTCAACGGAACAAATCTGCCTCTACTCGCGATCTAGCCAAGAAGTTCAGGACCAGCATCGGAATGATTCAACGAATCAAGCGCAGGAATGACTTGAAGACGTACAAAAAGCAGAAAGTGCCCAAACAAACTCCGGAACAAAAGTCTCGTGCCAAAACCAGGGCTCGAAAGCTGTACAGCTGCATTTTGGACAATGTCGACCAGTGCATTTTGATGGATGACGAAACATACGTTAAAGAAGATTCAAGAACGCTACCGGGGCCGCAGTTTTATACTAAATCTGTTGGGGAACGTGTGCCAACCGCAGATACGACTGTTGCGATGGAGAAATTCGGTCAGAAGGTGCTCATTTGGCAAGCTATTTGCACATGTGGTTTGCGTTCTTCAATTTTCTATACAAAAGGAACTATAAATGCTGAGATTTATCAAAAGGAATGTTTGAAGAACAGGTTGCTACCATTGTATAGAAAGCACCAGTCCCCTCCTCTCTTCTGGCCAGATTTGGCATCGGCACATTACGCCAAATCCACTCTACAGTGGCTGACGGAGAATAACATCAAGTTCGTAGAAAAAGACATCAACCCACCAAACTGTCCCCAGTTGCGACCGATCGAACGCTATTGGGCAATAGTCAAGCGTATATTTAAGAAGGATGGTACAGTGTCCCAAAACATGACCGATTTTAAGAAAAATTGGGCAGCGGCATCCAGGAAGTGCACAAAGGTCACTGTGCAGAATTTGATGGCAGGTGTCAAATCAAAGGTACGGGCATTCTACAGAAATGAACATGATGACTAGTTTTTCCGTTTGGATCTTTTGTAAACATGTTAAGCTATAATAAACTGAAATAGTATGTTAATTTTAACCATGTTTTCATGCCTATTTTATTATTTGGAAGTTTATAACTACTTTTCGATACACTCCTTAGAAACAGTTGATGAAGGATGTTAATCCGTTTTTCTGTAAAATTCTGTGGTTCACCCGCCATCAGATTCGGTACGGTATCCTCAGATACGCCCGCCGTGACGATTCTCCTTCTTCTCTTGAAATCAGCGGTATCATTTGCTTTCTTCTTAGTTCCGAAAGTTTCCGCTTAACTAGAGCCCAGTACTTCTGTATTGGGCGAAGTTCTGGACAGTTAGATAGATTGGCTGTTTTTGGCACGTATTTGACCTCTTGGACCTTATACCATTCCATGACGGATTTCGCTTAGTGACAAGAGGCCAAAACAGAGCTGCAAAATCGTGACTTTTGATAAACGGTAGCAACAGCTTTTGCAGACATCCTTTCTCGCACACATTCATATTGATAGTGCCGGTAGAGGCGAAACTTTAAGATTTTCGACCACAACTACACACGGAAAAAAATCCGTGCCCGGATCCGTGAACTGCAGTCATGAATTCGAGATCAAGCAAAAATACACCGTGAACTGAATCACGTAATCATGAACTAAATCACGTTTTTAGGTAAAAATTCTGAAAACGTGAACTAGTTCACGGTCCATTTTCATTTTCGTGAACGCTTTTGTTTCTGTGCATATGGCCTGCCTAATCAAATACTTCTTCGGGAATTTGAACACCTTCTTTGTCCGGAAATGCTCGGCAACGGCGTTCCTTTGCATTGCGGTATGAAAAGTCAAACCCCGAAGCTGCACTTCCACTTGATTCTACGCCATTTTACTGAATGTAACAAGATTGCAAACATGTTGTACCACGAAAGTCATAAGTTAAACGTTTCAGCGATCCGTGAAATAAAATCTACATTGAAAGAGAAGTGTCCGAAATTCAACGGGGACAGGCTTTATTCAGGTTCTGACATGGTTAAAGAAGCTATTGGCAAAAGAGCTTGTTATCGACCTTCTCCGTTTTGAACCAAACTTTCAGGAATTGTTAATCAAGTGCCTTCTTAAAAAATCCCATGTTTTGTGTAACCTCTGTCTTTGGGATTAAATTCTTTTTTTTTGCGTTTCAAATATAAGCTAACTTTTTTTTTTCTGTTCCTCGAAGTCTAAAGAAAATGTCTGCTTAGTCAATGTTCAAAAAATTCCAAATAAAGTGCCCATTTCAGCCGGCAGTGTTGTCAAACATGCTAGTGAAAAAATAAATAGCATATTTCGTTATATAATTGTATGTAAGTTTGGATTTGGAAAGTTCCATTATCTCGTATTTTTTACGCTTAAAAACTCTGTTTTTTAGCTGTTACTGAAGATGCAGCAGTTTGCAAGTATAAAATAAATCAGCTATCATTTTTTGTCAATAAACTCACATTTTCTTTGCTTTGTAAGGCATTTTGAATTATAATAATGTTTAAATTTTTTTTTGATATTTTTTCAAAGAATGCATATTATAGTAATCCAGAAAGTATATATTTTTATGATTTGCAGTGTTGCCAAACATACTTTTTTTTAAATCTAACAGCCTTCTTAGTTGAAAGAGTATATTACGTTAAACTGTTTTATAAAAGATACACTTAAAAACCTCCAGGTCTGCCGTGTTGCCAAATATGTTTTACATATAGCTAATTGAAAATAGACGGATTTGTTTTTACGAACTAACTTCAACCCTTGATGATGATGATGATGATATTGTAGCACGATACATTTTCAGCGTAAGTTTGAAGTTTTGGAGCAAAATTGTCTTCTGCAAAGTTGTTTCTAATAACAAGGCGCTTCTTTTGATGTGAATGAAAACTAGGATGGTCATTAATTTCAAAGAAATCGAAAATCTAGCTTTTTTATTTGCAACTTTGCTGAAAAAATTGAAAATAAAAAGTTACAGCAAAATGACTGATTTTTATAGGGACACCCTAAGAAAAAAGGCTCTTATTCGGACATATCATATGGTACAGAAAAAATTATACCATAAAAGTTGCATGAAATTATTTATTCTACAACTTTTCTGAATAATGTATGCCTTTGTTTCTGCAAATAAAAATGTTAGATTTTCTGAAAATAAGGACCACCCTTCTTTTCATTCACACCAAAAGATGCGCCTTATATTAAAAACAACTTTGTAGAAGATCATTTTGCTCCAAAACTTCAAACTTAGGCTGAAAATGTATCTTCCGAGCTAAATTCGCATTGTGGACCACTGGGCAGTGGAATAATCTGAAAAACGATTGGATCTGGATTATATTTCTGTATGTGATCATCAAGCTCCTGTATGAAGGGCCAAAAACGTTTGGGCGGGCCCGTAAGCAGCGACACTTACGCGAAACCCGCGAATATAGCGAAGATAATCTCCTTCCAAAAGCAAGTCCACACTCACAGCACTAGAATCGAGCCCTAGATTGACAGAATAAAGCCAATAGATGGGGCCGAAGAGGCCGCCTTCGTTCCGCGAAATGTTACCAATAGGGAGCAGGCAGTCCCATGATACCTGCCCAAATGGATCCACTTGGGTGCCCTGATGGTCCATCCCTTTCTCCGTTACATGGTATTTAATATTTAATATATTTTGTTAAACAAAAATGCTATTTATTCAAATATCAAACTTGAATGATGTACATGGAATTAACATTTACAAATTCCAAAAATAAATTACTTGAAAGTGTGTAAAGCGACTAGAGTAAATCAATACGAGAACATAATATCCGTAAGTACAAAATACATCTGATATCCAATGGATTGTTACCGAAACAAAAATATAAATTACATATGTGTTAATATCCAAGTCGTCCTGGAAAGGCTGAAAACAGAATAGATCATTCCAAATATCAAAGATAAAGATAAAGATTTTAATAAAAGATACAGGGTGCGGCAGAAAATAATGCGAAAATTTGTTCTATTTTTTTCAAATCCCATTTTCTACTAATTCAAGCAATAATATCAACATTTTCGAGTGCAGTTATCTTTATAAAGTCCTTTTAAACAAATATATTCAATGTGTCCTCCATTTTTATTAATAACATCCTCGAGCCGACGCCGGAAGCCAGAGCATGCCTTTCGGGCGTAGTTCTCCGACATTGACTGCCATGTGCGTGTTATGGTTGACTTCAGGGTTTTCACACTAGGGGTGTGATGTTTTGCAGGCTCGTGCTTCAACATATGCCCAAATCGAATAATCCAACGGATTAAGATCTGACTGCATAGGGAGACCACAAATCCTTCGGCCAAAACTTCATGTTATCGTTCAACCATTGTTGGGTTCGATTGAACGTGTGACTTGGCGCTCCATCCTGCTGTAGGACAAAGTTTTGGTCCTCGAAGAAGTTGGCCTTCACCCAGGAAAGCACTTGGTCCTTCAAAATACCGATATACACTTCGGTATTGATTTTAACTCCAGCATCAATGAAAACAGGCGGCATTTTCAAACCGTTGGACGCCACCAAGCCAAACATCATGACACTAGCAGATGTTTGGTTTGAAACAATTTCACTTTTTCCGGAACGTTCTCCATTTTCTGCGGTGAAATGAACCGGTCCGTGTGGCTGTGGCCGCCAGCATCGATGCTGAAAAGCTTTTCGTCGGAGAACAGGACTATCATTTTTTCCTTCTTCAACAAGGAAAGCAATCTCTTGGAACGAGTCACTCGTAGTTTCCTTGACCCGGTCCGT
Source organism: Aedes japonicus (assembly GCA_034211315.2). Taxonomy (NCBI): domain Eukaryota; kingdom Metazoa; phylum Arthropoda; class Insecta; order Diptera; family Culicidae; genus Aedes; species Aedes japonicus. The sequence goes on from JASCZW010003017.1 coordinate 39,347, forward strand.
AATCAAGTGGCGATTTCACTCTGGCTCTGGAAGATGCATGCAGATCTTCTTTGATGATTCTCCGCATGCATTTCTCCGAAATATTGGCTTCCTTTGCAAGTTTTCTTATGGAACGCATCGGATTGCGAGCAATTTTTGCACGGATCGATTTGATCACGTTCGGCGTGCGGACGTCCGCTTCCCGGCTTCCGCTGCTTAGGACCATCATGCAGGGACTTTTTTATGCGGTAAACTGTTTCCAAATGGCACCCTACCACACTTGGCAATCTCTTTCGGCTTCTTCTGGGCGAGCAACAAACTGGTGATCGCTTCTTTCCTGAGCTATTCTGACGAATTTGCAATGAAACAAATAGAATGTTTGGATTGCAGCACTTGAAAGTAAACATAAACAAATACACTTTCGACAGAAATTAGTCACTAGCTACATGAATTAACCCAATACTCAAGTTTGAACATTTTCGCATTATTTCCTGCCGCACCCTGTAGGGTATGTGTCCCTTGACTCAGCCTGCTCTACTCCACCGTCTCTCTAACATTCAATCATCCTAGAGGGTTTGAGCTGTTTAGTGGAATACCTGTAACTAGAGTACTCAAGTCGAGTTATTAGTACGAGACACTGAAGAAGTCTGCACATTGTAGACGAAATACGCGTATCTGTCGAAGATAAGCAAAGGTAGTTGGAATTAAATGGAAGATACTAATTCTTCTTCTAATTTCTAGTTATTCAATCATCGCCAATAGATGGTACTCCAATTTCCAAGGCAGGTCCGCTTATCAAGGACCAGCTGACTGAAGACTCTCCGGTTTCCTATGAATTCGAAGAACTTGGAAAGAGTTGTTTGTTTCGTGTTTAAAGACTGACTATACGCCAGGAACAAAAGCGCAGTGTCGCGGGGATTACAATTTAGACTTGTACAATGCGTTACAACCTCGATAACACTTGCAATTGTACGACGGACCACTGTTTGATATGCTCAGTTGTACTCAGATTTTGCGCTTCACTTTTGGTTTGGTTTAATCTCTCGCTCAAGAAAATATCCCAGCCATATCAAACAATTTTAATTTTTGATTAAATGGCGCAATCGAAACTCAATTATTTCTAAATTCCAGATTGCTTTCAAAAGAATGTTCCAACTCAGGACACTTCCTTACGGGCCCGCTGAAAACATCTTACGATTATTGCATCTTCGATTTGAAGTGGGAGCAGCTTTTAACAATCATGCCGGAATTTTCCAGCTTCAAGATTCATTTACTCTCGCTCCGCCGTTATTAACCTGGCTGTACTCTCAAGATCTAACGTATCCAATCGACAATTGTAAATAACAACATACTTATCCACATGTTCTCCAATTTTTCCCCATTTTTTTTTCTCTCCTTTCACTTACAGCTAACTCTACTCCGTCCAGTCCACCACAGTCCCCAGTGAAAGCGAACTTGTCGATTGTAAATAACATCACCAACGGATCTGCCAATGCCAACGGACGTAAGTATTAACAATGTCAAAGGACGTAAGAAGAACAATTTCCAAGGACATAAAAGAGATCTGAATTTATCGAACCAATCACCGTCGATCGTCGACTGCTCCAATCGGGCGACGAAAAAAAGGAAGAAGCTTCTCTGTTGAGCATAATAATATGTTGCGCGCACGCACCCGCACACACACACACGGCATGGCAGTTCAATTCATCAATTCATCTAGTGTTCGTCTTGTTTGATGATGTTTCTCCGGTTTCACTTTTTTTTCACATTTTTGGCATTTGATTCGGAAATTTAGCTGAATGTTTCTCACGATTTTTTTTTTCTTACTATCTTTGGAATAAGTTCGATGGCAATTATGTGAATTATTTTCATTTCGTTCATTGGGAATGCTTAGTTACGTGCTTGTGGATGCTAGAGAGCATTTCAAAATTACGCTTGGATTATAATTTGAGACTACGGTGCATTTGGATGCAGTGTCACGCCAAATTTAATTAATGTTACAAGATCTTGAGTTTGATCTTCACTTGGGGTTTGTTTTTTTGTATCATCACATTCCAGTTTCTTATCTTTTGTTCATTGAAAATCTTTTCCACTTTCTTACCCCTTCTATGCTTTTTTCTGTACATTTCAATTCTAAATTGGGGCGCTTTTGCACTTGGGGTTTATTTATTTTATTATTTTCTTTCGTCTGTAAATAATAACGCTAATCAACCTGCTGATTTTGGCAATGCTTCTGGTACGCTTTGTAAATAGTCAAATTGAAACTGTTGAATATAGAACTACCGGAAATTGAAAAAAAATAAAAGATCGCTCCAACCACCGCTCGAATGAAAATTTATAATACCGGCAAGCCATCAGAAGCATGTGTGTGACATTATTTTTTGTGTTTTCTCTTTCTTCTTTTCCGTGTGTACTTACAGCCACATCCACTTCGCCATCAATATCGCCAAGTCCAGAGCAGCCTCGTAGCCTGGAAGATACGGAACCATCCTATCAGAACTCGGAAGTCGTGAAATCTACCAGCGCTGCTTTGCGATCATCCACCACAACTCCCACCACCATTAATAACATCAACAGTATCAATAATACTGATGCATCATCGCAGCCAGCTCCATCGACAGCTAAAACGCCAGAGCCTACTACCACTACTTCTGCTGCTACTACTACTACCAGTGAGAAAGTAACCACAAATGGTACGGATCATAACCACCATGATGATCAGCATCCAAGCAGCCAAACGCAAAATAACACGCCCGACGCTGTCACAGCCGATTCGGCCAGTTCTAGTCCTGCTCCGCCGGCATCGCCGACACCCGATGCCAACCCTCTACCGCCTTCTTTGCCGTCATCACCATCACCCAACACAACGCCTACTACTGCTGGCGCTGCCGTTTCGCAATCAAGTAATACTAATGTAAATAAGCTAAACCCTAATCTCGGCTACATTACCTATACTAACGCCTACCATCAACCCCACTATAACGATCATCAACAGAATCGCCATCCCAATCACCACATAGCCCCATCATCTCTCCATTCGTACTTCCATCACCACAACCATCATCATCAACAACAACTCACTCCCACCACCCATCATCAATCGATCAATGCGATCGAGCCTTCGTCCCTGACGTCGAACTCCTCTGCGGCAGAACAGCAGCAACGATCCAGTGCAGCGCCCCACCATATCTACAGCAATGTCCCTAACAACATCCAGCTGAATAACATTAACAATAACGTTAACAGTCATTGCTCCATTAGCACTACTACCAGTACTCACACCAACAATAATAACAGTAAACTGGAAGAGCTCTATGATATCCCAGTGGGTAAGTGTGGCAATGAAGCATATCTCCCGCGTAGTTTGAATTGTGTGGCTGTTTTTTTTTAAATTGATTCTGTTGTCAGTAGCTAGCACATCACCTTAGTTGTTACTTTTAATTGTGTTGCACAATTCTACCTCGATAAGCAATTACTACACTCGAACCGCACAGCAGCGGGCCCGCTGATCCCTCTATTAGTTCACTCTGGTAACACTTTTCCGAACTCTTTTTCCTTACTCATATCTCAACATACAAACACACAAACACACGCACACACACTCACCATAGGGTAATGCGCCTTGTTACAGCTCTTAATTTTTGAAAGAAATGTGGCTCCATTAATGGATGACTTATTTTATTATTTTAGCGGAAACACTGTATCAAAAATGTAGCTCTAAAGTATTACTTAATTTTCGCTACTTTCCACTGGGTGAAGGAGATTATGCTAAAGATTCTATGTTTAATATTTGGTATTTTAGATGAAAATAATTCACATTCCCCGAAACGTTCGCGGACGGAATTTGTTTAAGAGTAGACTGAAAATTAATTCAAGACCATTCTCTGACCAAATGACCAACTTTGGATTCGTTTCGGTGCGAGAAAAGTCGGAATCACATTTTATGAAGGTTGTGCTCCATTCAGTGATGCCAGACATACGGTCAAGTCTGTAACTATACAGTGGGGTAAATTCCTGTTAGCGTGCTTACATTTTTTGACTGTTTGGTCCTAATGAAAGCTATTTGCTAAACATATAGAAGGCATTTAAATAACAAGATAATTACATCATAAGGGTTTCTAGTTATATTTTCAATAGTTGTTTTAAAAGAAGAAAACTCTTTTTTCGGGTAGATTAATCTATAAACACATGTAAAATTTTATTTTTAAACCCCGATTCAAATCAAGAAATAACAGAAGTTAGGATTTGGTTGGTTTACCATTTTTCAAAATTGTTTCATTTCCGTTTTGTCACAGAGGTCAATGAGATTTTCCAACATTTCAACAGATTCAGTCAGTTAACAACCTGGATGTTTCTTAAGCAAAATCATACGCCCAGAGAAATAGAGATTTATTTCAAAAATACATCACTTTGAATTCAAAGAAAAACTATTTTTGGCTCAGGGCCTAATTTCAATTTGCTTGGAATCAAATATTAACGATATTAGTTTAAAAGTAAACATTTTTTTTTTAACAATCAAGTTTCCATACCACTGGATGTAGATTCAAAAAAAGTTGTATTTGAAGTAAAAATTTGCAATTTCTAGCACATCGTTAATTGCATTTTTTTTTACTTCAATTACGTGCTTCTTTTAAATTAAAAAAGAACGCTTTGACTCAAAATAAACTTGGATTTGTTTTAAAAATAATTCTGGTCGATTTTAATGATGTAATGATGTAAAGCAAACATCAAGGTTTAATTGATGTTTTTAAACAATATTTATTATGTTCACAAAATTGCTGCTACTATAAGATAATATTTGCGTTTACTCCATGGATGTTTTTGTCCTATTAGCCAAAAATGGCTGCTGTATCAGCTCTTTCGACTTTTTTTTCCGTTCGATGCAATTTCAAAGTTTTGACGGTGTACCAGTTCGCCGAAAAAATTGGAATTTCGTAATAAGTAATAACGATGTACATACCTTGAAATGCACCGATAACTGACACCACACAGCTGATGGATACACAGCTCGATAAAAAATCTCCTCCGACGAGTCTATTTTAAAGATTTCGTGTTATTAAATGGTGCGAAGGAGATACACACATGCACGAAGCATCATGCCGTTTTGAAAAGATTTTGTTTTCAAATCAATTGAAAATATTCTTGATTCAAAATATATGTATTTTTAAATCATCGCTTAGTGGTATTAAAAATAAATAAATATATTTTTGATTCAACCAAAATCATACATTTGAATCAAAGCTCTCGTATATTTGATTCTAATATGCTGTATTATCCTGCATGTACCAAAATCTTCCTGCTTTCGTGAGTACACGGAAACAAATCTTTATCTGTTTTAATGAATAAAAATTTATGAAACAAACTTTTACCTTAATTTATGAATTCATGACTCTTATCGATGATTTCATGATTGAAATGACAAATCCGAGTCATGAATTTTGGAAGCGTTGTTAAGCCTCTATTCTAAAGTTGTGTAATTAGCATCATTAATCAAGGATCTATCTATAGACAGGGTAGGTAACGACTTAAGCACCCCGGGACCCTATTCCAAGTCACGGGGTTAACGTTAACCTATAAAGCGCTTTTTTTGCAGTATGGTGCTCCATCTAGTGAAGCACCATACTGCAAAAAATGAGCGTTGTAGGTCAACGTTTACCCCGTGCTTTGAATAGGGTCTCAGGGTGCTTAAGCCGTTCCCTACCCTATATATTTTTTCTTTATTTAAATAAGAGTCAATGAAGTAGATTTGCCAGATTCATTTATAAAGTTTTCAGTATCAGGAATTCAGCTCATGGTTTTAATCCACTTGATTCATGATTTCACTCCGGTGCACAAATAGGTCAAGATATCACGAATATTGTTCATGGTGTATATTCATAACACGAAAACACAACATATTCATGAAATAATTACCTGTTTTCCTTATTTTCAGGAACAAATTATTTCCCGTGTAGTAGGGTTATCTTGTTGATAGATGAGGTTTTTGCCCAAAATATCCTCAGTAAATGAAAAAAAAAAGTAGCTCCACATACACTCAGCGAAATAAACTTTCAATTTTCATAAGATTGCCTTATGATTATTTCCTATAAGCAGGGCTGGTCACTTGTTAGTGACTTGGTCACTATTTTGAGTCTAGTCACTAAAAAGTCTCTATTTGTATCCAAAAGTCACTACATTCACTATTTTTTGGAAAATGGTCACTAAAGTCACTATTTTCGTATCGCCTATGGTTAAAAATAAAAAATGGAACATATTGACTACTAGTACAACAGTCAACCAAATTTAACGATCTGGCTACACTATATAATGTTGAGAAATATACCCAAAAAAAATAGATGCCCTGGCGAACGCTGTCCCGCCTGAATATCCTGGAAGACCAACTTACATTATGACATAAAATCTTGGGATATTCTATGCCAAACAAACTAACTTTGTATAGCCCATAAAGCTATTGTTACAATTGTAGACCTTAAGTTTTGAAGGACATTTTGAATGACGTAAAACTAACAAGATTATCCTATGATGTCTGTGGACGTTGCAGAATATTAATTGATTATGTTTGAATATTTATCGTAGCTTTACATAGCCTATAAGGATACGGTTAATACCGTATATCTTAAGTTCTGAACTCAAGGTCAGTTTTAATGAACCTGAACATCCCGAGATAATCTGATAATGACTGGTTAGCTCACAGAAGTTTTACTGAATGTGTTTGATTGCATATCTTAACCTTTCATAGATTATAAAGCTAACTTCACGACTATAGATCCTAAATTCTGAAATCAAGGGCAGTTTTTATGACCTAGAACATCCCAAGATATCTCATTATATCGGTTGACCTTCAAAAACACTTACTTAATATGGTCAAATACATATTGTTACTTTGTTTAGTCCAAATAGCTTTCAGATTTTAGTCTACAATTCAAACTAAATGTTTTAAATTCCAGGAAAGTTTGGATAACCTAGAACATCTGAAGATTATTTCATAATGTTTGTTGTTCTTCCAAAATATTCAATGAATATGTTTCAATACACATCGTAGCTTAACATAGCCCAGAAATCTTAATTTCTGAATGCTAAGACAGTTTGGATGAACTAGACCATCCCAAGAATATCTTCTTATGTATTTTACCATTCGAAAATATTCACTGAATACACTTTAATACCTGACGCAACTTTGTATAGCCCACAAAACTACTGTTACTATCGTAGATGTCAAGTTCTGAACTCTAGGACGGTTTGTATTACATAGAGGATCTCAAATTTATAAAATAATGACTGTTGACCTTCCAAAAGGTTCATTGAATTTGTTTGAATACATATAGTCACCATATATAGCTCAAAAAACTACTGTTACAAGTTTAAATCTTATGTTTTGAACTTCAGTACAGTTTGGAGTACATAGAATATCCCAAGAATGTCGCATTATGTATGTTGGCCTTTCACACTATGCAATCGTTATTATTAAATACATATTGTCCTTTTGCACACTCTAAACACCTTCTGTTACAACTGTAGATCATATGTTCTGAACTAAAGGACTGTTTGGATGGCCTTGATCATCCCCGTTTATCTCATGAGGTTTTTTTTACGCTCAAAAATATTCACTGAATATGGTTGAATACGTAGCGTTACTTTGCATAGCCCATAAAGCTATAGTTGCTACTGTAGATCTTAAGTTCTGATCTCACGGACTGTTTGGATGACCTAGAACATCATAAAGTTATCAAATAATGACTGTTTCCTTCCAAAAGTTTATTCAATAAGTTTGAATACATATCATAACCTTATATAGCCCTAAACGCTACTGTTACAACTGTAGATCTGAAGTTTTGAACTCAAGTACATTTTGGATGACCTAGAACCTCTCAGAAAGATACAAAAATATATAACGTTTATCAACGTGAATTCAACAATACGTATGCATATGTACAATATTCTTAAACAATGCTTCACACTATTAATAAGGCATTTATTTTTTCTTCCTGAACTTCTTTATATTCAGGATGTTCTAGGTCGTCAATTAGTTGTTAAACTCATATACTTTTTATTTATTTTTTCCAGATAGATAAATTTATGGAAATCAAATTGGTTCAAGACAGTGTACACGTTTATTCAGTCTGTGTGATTTTATACAGTCATTATTCTTTTGAGGTCACATATGACCCCTTAGGCCTGAAGAAGCTAATATACTTTTTAAGGCAAGGCTCAACATGTATGAATTTTTCCATAGTATGTGGCCCGAAATCAACAATGTTCTCTATTTAAATAGATGCGTAGAAATACTTCTGATCGATTGGTGTAAAATTTAAAAATCACTTCTGAGATAGAATGTTGGGGACGTACGTGTTAAGGGCTATTCATAGCCACGTAGACTTTTCTGTGGGAAGGAGGGAGACGCTTGACCCAAGTCTACACTCCATACAAATTTTCAAAAAATTGTATAGAGAAACGTTTCCGAGGGGGGAGGGGGAGCTTGGTTTTTGAACTGGCCCTAAGCGGCACTGAAATCTGATACTTCTGTGCGTTTTTGTCGTGGTCAATTGGAAGGAAGAAACCTAAAAGTTCCCAAGAAAAATGAAATCGCTTTTGGTAGAAATGAGCAGAAACTTGTTTTATTTGTAATAAGAACGGTCTCACCGAGTTCTACTACTGGAAGAATATTAACTTTTTGAAATAATATGCTCCCTTTGTATATCCAAATATACTGAACACCTTGGGACTGTTGGCGCGTATGTTGAGCTATCACTAATATTGTTGATCATTCCAGGCTTTTGCCTATGATTTTAGAAGAAGTTAATAACATTTACTGCTGCACTCGAAAGTGTTTTTGAAAATTTAACTGCTTCAATAGGCTGACCATTCATGAGTGTACTATCTACGAAAATCGTCGGAAAGTCAAGCTGAATTGTATTTCAAAGAGTTAAACATCTTCTTATTGCACAGCAAATGCATTAAGAAAGTTGAACAGATATTAACAGTTATGTAAATTTTATAACAGCCCTTACTTTTTAGAGCAATCGAAATTCGCGAGGAGAAAAACTTCCAGCCAGCGTTGGAAATAGTCATTTTGATTAAGTTAGCCTCGTTTTCTAATAAATCGTTTCGGAGATAATTGAAAAACATAAGCTTTTCTCGCAGATTTTTTTTTCGTAGCTTGTTGAGGTGTTTGAACGCGTTTCTTTTTAAAAAATGCAGATTTGTTTTACAAAGTTTTTCATTTTACGTGCAAACTCAAAAAGTAATTTAAACATTAATAAATGTTATTTCTCAAAGTAGAAAACTCTGCTGAAACCTTTTTTTTTTTTGGTTTCGTGGGTTAACAAGATTTTTTACTAGCAATTTTATATGTACCGTATGCGTAATATTGTTTGCATCGTACAAATATGATTCTCGTTTCGGCTGTCCATACAATTCTTTGGTTTTCTGGTTTTGCATGCACGTACACTCCCGTTTCATGGCACTCAGTTTTTATGTTTAATTGTATTCTATCTATTTGTCTCTCAAGGAAATGTTACTCATTTTTCGTAAAAAGTGAATCTACTCATATAATTGAGTGGATCCACTTCTTACAAAATTGAGTCACATTTCCGTGAGTAAAAAACAGATGTTATACAATTGTACTCAAAAATTGAGTACAACAAAACGGGATTATAAGCTATAATTCATATCGTAGTAGGCTGCAAATAAAAGAAGCCGATTTCTTTAGTTTGACATCCGTGATTGGTTCCACGCGCACTTGTCGCAAAAAGTCATTTCAATTGCCGTGGCAGTGTCCTGGTGGACTGAGAAAAGAAAAGACAACCATCCGCAAAGGTGGCCACTGGTTGACCGAGGTCAGCTCGGAATCCGAGGGTTATCACTTCCATCAAAAGAAAGATTCGGATGAATCCAGTGCTATGAGGAAAAGGGTAAAGGAACACGGAATCAGCGAGTTTACCGAACGGAAGATTGTAAACACTGAAAATATATTTTCGTAAATTAATTTTCACTCGTTTCGTAAACATAGATTTTGTACATAGAACAAATGTCCGGTAATTGTATGAAACATTACACCTCGTTATACAATGCACGAAATGAATTTCGCGAAGACCAGCCAATCGCTGCCTCTCTTCAATTAAACTTATACATGTTTGGTGTTGCTGCTGGCGTGATCAGGAATCAATGATTTATCCCAAAACAAAAAGTAAACCGCTGTCAAGATTTAAAACTCACATGATTACCAATCGCATCAGGAGGCTACGAGTCGAGCGATGTAAGAAAATCTTGAACTTCTTCAAGCGAAAAAACCTCTAATCCTGTTCACCGATGAGGGCATGTTTATCGTCAATCCCGTATCAAATTCCAGAGTCGATCATTACAGTACTTCTTTCCTGGTAAAAGACGTTATCGACGAGCATATATATGTGTATCTGTCCAAGCATCCTGCTAGCGTAATGGTGTTTGGATTGGTGGCTTCCGATAGCAAAAAAATAATGAATCCGGTGTCCATTCCAGAAAGCTACAATATAAACTCGGAAGTCTACATCGGGATCTTAAGTATATTCTTCCGTGGATCAAAGGTCAGTACTGCCCAAAGCCAAATGTTGCATTTAAACAAGATAGGGCTTCGTGCCACAGCTCCAACCGCACACAGAAGTGGTTGCAGGAACATCTACCGTTCTGGGCGAAGCATATGTGGCCGCCATCCAGCCCCGATCTTAATCCGTTGTATTATTCAGTATAGCTCGTCATGAAGGCTAAGACCTGTTCTAAACGCGACCCGAGTACAGCAAGCCGCAGACAAACATTGACCCGTATCTGGAAAAAAAAAATGACACCAGATTACATTTTTAGGACATGCCGTGCGTACCGGAAGCGTGTGGAAGTAGTATTTGCAGCAAATGGAATCTCAATTGATGATTAACATAGTTTAAGACTCTCAGAAACATCCCCCTTTTGATTACAAAAAAAATCAAAACTGGAATGTTTGGGGATTTTCTTAATGGTGCCAACATTATTACGCATACGGTATCCTAGGAAAATAAATTATGATCGTTACCATTAAGATTTTTCCTAATTAAGGGTGAAATGGCTCGAGATCCAATAATGCCCCCAATGGACGACTTCTGCCCTCAATTCGCGTTTTCATAGCCACAATTCGCATTAAATATTATGTCGTTGCAACTGCTATTTTAAACCTTAAATAAGATTTATTTTTATCTTGTTCGCTTATATGGGAGGCTCAATCTTTACGGGGAGCCGAAATATCATTAAATATCTAAACTTTGTGCGATATGGTCAGGGCTCCCTTTTGGTGTCCAAACGATGATGATGAAATACTACCATCTATTGTAGTAATGAAACTTTCCATAGCAGTGGAATAATCTGAAAATCGATTTAATCAGGATTCTATTGTTGCTTGTGATTATCAAGCTCATGGTTGAAACCCGCGAATATAGGGAAGAGAATCTCTTCCAAAAGCAAGTTCACACCCACAGCATTAGAATCGACCCCTCGATTGACAGAATAAACCCAATGGATGGGGTCGAAGAGCCCGCCCTTGTTCCGTGAAATCCTAACAATAGGGAGAAGGCAGTCCCATGCTCCCTATTCAAATCGTTTCACTTAGGTGCTCTGATGGTCCCTCCTTTTCCCCGATTAGTATATTTTATATTCAGTATATTTTGTATTGGTCATCCGATTGCTTACCTTGTGTTAGAAAATTTGGCTGAAAGTAAAATTGGTTAGGGTTATCGTTCTTTACTTTTTGCTCTGTGTCGTCTCGGTGTTTCTGCTATTGAGGAGCTAACTATAGGCGAAGGCCTATGCACGATGCCATGTGGTATTCCTCGTGGTCATAGGATAGGGACGAAAACAGTAGAAAGAAGAGAAAGCATTAGTAATTGGTAGCATGCTATGGGCATGTGAGATTTTCATGATGATATTCTCACAACGGCCAGAATAAAACTAGAAATGAGAAGCAAAATTAGTATTTTCCATTTAATTCCAACTACCTTTGATTATCTTGACAGATACGCGTATTTCGTCATCAATGTACAGACTTCTTCAGTGTCTCGTACTAATAATGGAAAAAAGGAAAATACTAATTTTTCGTCTCATTTCTAGTTACAGGTCTATTCTAGTCAAGCTCTCTAAGATTCGTTCAGAATGGTTCGACGGAAGCATATGAGAGATCATTCCCGATGAGTATCCACTCGTTAATTCCATCATGTATGGTTATAGAAGATAAGGTACATTTTACCACGTGCTACATTTGGGAATATCAGGGCAATGATCTTCAAGTGATCATTACAAGCTGTCCATTTGGTTCAGGCAGCCTATTCACACATGAAATCTGCCGCGACCAACTCGGCAGAATGCGCCCATACCCCTAGCTGTAGCGAAGGGCAAGGCTTTGGTGTTCAAACAGATCAAACTCTTATACTAGACATTTGAAGAAGCATATAAATCGACTGCACATAACAAAGATCGTGAGATCACAACATATCTCTTATAGAAACAAAAGGTGTCTTCCTTCGACCTCTAGGGTATTCAAAAGTCGTGCTCTGGTGGCGTCATTATCCGTGCATTGCCAAACTGAGTGATTGATGCCATCATAATCGTTTCCACTCCGGCAAAGATTGCTGTCCACGAGGTTAATTCGATAGAGGTGTGCCTCTAATTCGACATTAGTCTGCTCATCACACCGATGAAGTCACAACTGTCAAACAATTGTCAATATTTATGACGTAAAAGTTATAAAGAAGAAGACTAAGATATGAGCCTTGTGGGATGTCCAGGTAACTAATTCTGGAAGTTGTTAGTTTTCCATGGGAAAAGTTCATTTGCTTTTCTAACAACGAATTGTACAAAAAAATATTTAAATTTCGGAAAGTCAAACATCTCTGCAGATTATCTGACAGGATTTCAATGGAGATTGAATCAAAAGCCCCATTAAGGTCCAGGAATACTGAAGCTAGTTGAATATCTGAGAAAACATACAATCGTTTGTTCCTTCGCTCTTACAGAAGCCGAACTTTGTATTTTATAACAAGCTACTTGATAACTAGGAGATTTTTCAGAAGATTGAATTCTATCATATCGCGTCCGGGTGAGAAGTTGTTGGATGAAAGAAGAGCCATAGAAAATTCCAGCATTGAGAATTGTCTGTCCAAACAGCCACCGTTTGGAGACGTTTCTAGGACGACATATGTTTAGCTGGAACAGAATCCGGACAGACCTTATTCGCGAAATCGAATATCTATCGATTGGAGTATTCATTACTCTCATTAGAAGATGAGTGGTTCGCATGTTGCGGGCTACCCTCCACAAGGTGGTCATTGAGGTTAGTTGTGAGAGTCCCTCGACAAAATTTCGCCAATACAAGCTGTTTTAGCGGTGTCGATGTTCCATCTGCGGTCGAATGTAACTCGAGATGATTCTGAAGGTTGTGGGCCACACTTTGTTGAAATGATGATTGGTAAGTGATCGCTTCCATGGAGATCCTAGTCAGTTCAATGAAAACGATCTTGAACAGAAAGATAGGTCGAGTCTGGTTTCTTGAGCAGTAGGTTTAGGTATCCATGTTGCAGCACCACTGACAAATTGAAATCGTCACATAAATCGTAAAAACAATAGCCGCCCTAGTGTCATCGTAAAGGTCATGTCACCCAGAATCTATACTGGGGACGGTAGAATAGAGACTAAATTCCAGAGTTGACTACGGCTGAACGAAGTTCTGGAAGGAACGTAAAATGAAGCCATGCAAAGGTCTTTATACTTTGCAGTTACTTGACAAGCGACGATTTCGACACCTGAAAGAGCTGGTAGAGAAATGTTGTAGAAAGGGTAGCACTTTTTGATCCCTAAAAGCACTCCTTCATAAGAATCGGCTCTATCCAGGCGTAAAATGTTGAAATCGTTGTTGAAAGAGCAAATACATCACAATCGGAATTGCGAACTAAGAATTTCAACGAGTCTGGTTTAGGCACCAGACTACGGGAGTTCCACTGTAGTACAGTAATCATATCTCCGACATGATTCGATGCATTATCCATCGAAAGATATGATCGATGCTAGAGGGAGACGGGACATGAAACAGTGAATTGCTTAAGGTATGATTCCAATGTCGGAAGCAAGGCATAAACTAAGCTGCTAAGAAGGTCCTGTATATTGAAAATGTCTAAATTGAATGCCACAATATTCGAAAAAGGTATTAATCCTCGATCGAAAGTGGAGTCCTTTGGGAAAGGGTGAGGAGTAGCACTTTTATTATTGTTATTCTTTATCGGTAGTGCCGCAAAGTTCCTAGTTCTTAGAATAAAGGAGTTGACGCATTTGGTTTTAAGATTTGTTCCCCACTGCACAGCCTGAACATTTCGCAATCTATTAATGGTGGCTTTACTCAGGTAACCATTGACCATTAGCATATACAGTAAATCAACCCTAAATCTACATTTCAGATGCTACAAGCATTATATTAGTACTAGTTTATTTGTGGACGCAGTAGCGTCCGCATTATTTGAAAGATTGTAATTTAAAAGGCTATATTAAATTATGGTAATTTGAGGACTGTTTGTTTGAATTTGACGTTTCGTGGAGATTACCAACCAACTTCGCTCCGATACATTTGAACTCATAATTCTACCCAAATTGACTTTTTCACCCACCACTATAGTTGAGTGAAGTAAACATAGTCGTGCTGGGTAGTTTACATTCGAGAGCCGTGAAAAATACTTAATTAAGAATAGATAATTGAGTAGTGATAATGCGAAATCCAGAATGTATATAATTTTACTCAAAATTGAGTTATTGCGTTGAACTACCGCGTTGTGTTGGTTTTACACAGAAAAAACAATTGCCAAAATTTTGAGTTATAAAACGATGTTCGCTCATTACCATGAGGCGCCAAGAGTGAACATCAATGTTTTTAGCTAGAATGAAAGATATGAAGAGAAAGTGTTGAAAGTTCCGTCAGAGTGCGCAGGTAGGAAAATCTAACAGATGTTTTTGAAAATTGAGCGAAAGGCATGTATCCAATGGTACTCGACCGCATGAACGTCAATCTTTGCCTAACATCCCACTGCGGGGTAGGTTGTAGCAACGGAACAATTCCTCCGCTGAACAGGCAAAAATTGACGCATGGAAGACGCTCATGTACCACTGTGGCTGTATAGTTATTCTAGCGATCTATTAG
The DNA here is from genome assembly GCA_034211315.2 of Aedes japonicus. Taxonomy (NCBI): domain Eukaryota; kingdom Metazoa; phylum Arthropoda; class Insecta; order Diptera; family Culicidae; genus Aedes; species Aedes japonicus. The sequence goes on from JASCZW010003017.1 coordinate 54,504, forward strand.
TGTGCCTCTGTTTATATGATGCGACATGGAGAAGAACTTTCTCCTTTTTGGGTTTGCTTTGATTCGCACCGACCTGACTATCACTAAGGTTTTTCTCGTCGTCTCCAACGTAGAGACCTCCTTGGTTTTGTATGGATCGTCACGTTTTCCCAAACCCCCTCCCCCTTACTGCGTGACATAATTAATGGACCTTCCCTTATAAACACCGAAAATTGAGCAAGCGTTTGAAATTTGTACTCAAATTTAGGGTAGTTTTATCTCTTTTTTTCACGAAATGTTTACAAAAAATAGAGCAAGCCACACTCAACCCACCGGGATGTTTGGCGCAATGACTCAAATTTGAGTAAAATTATACACTCTCGATTTTGCGTTCAACATTTGTTTTAGTTTTGGGTAAAGTTTATCACCGAGAGAGTAAACATTTTTCACGGGGTGTAAATGTGAACTACGCAGCGCGATGTTCACTTTACTCATATTGGCCTACAACCATGGAGGTGGGTGAAAAGGGGGAAAACAACTCAAATTTGGGTAGATTTATGGTTCCGTGTAAAGAGCATCGGAGTGAAGTTGGCTGCGATGAGGATGGTGACCGATACAAAATGTCAAAATTTAACAACAAAGCATCCTCCAAGTCAGCTCGATCATCTCGGCACAGACAAACAGATATGACACTCAATACAGTTTCCATCGTTTACTGATTTTAGTGGTTGAATTAAAAATCAGTAGATTGACGATAGGCCACGGTGGCGCTCATGTCGTATTTGACATGTGGGCCCGCTTGTCGAACGACGGCGTTTTTTATTGTTGTCTGTGTTATTTCCAGCAACTGCTGCATTCGGTTGTCTAAGATAGATAGACGGTGATAGATTCTTTTCTGCATTAAAAAAATCAAAATTTTCAACGTCTGTTGTCTGTGATTTGTTTCATCAAATGCTGTGTCTGGTTGTCTAAGGTTGTCACTGGTTTTATTTTCTGCATCTGATAGTAAAAAAGAATTTAAGTGTCAAATATTTTATTTTTTGTGAGAATTTCCTCGCTTGCTGCATCTGGTTGGCTAGTCACCGGACAGATAAACAGGGCTATTATATATATATGATGATTATATCAGCATCTTGAATGCTATCTTTTATAAAGTTGGATTTCGAATATTCAAATATTTAAATGCTTACAGCCTGTAAAAAGCATTTCGAATGCAAAATAGCATTGATAAGGCATTATCATAGCATTGCAGTAAAGCAGCCGTAACGCGGCATTTATGTTGCATTTATGGTGACTTAATTGCTTGATGGGCCATAGAATCACCTTCATCAGATACGCCAGAGTCAGATTCACCAGCTGACAAAATCTAAAATTGGTTTTCATCTTGTGCGGCTGCACTTGGACCGCTGCACTTTATCGGATTGCCTTTTGTACCTTGGGCACTCCTGCACAGTAAAAAATCCGTGCCGAGATCCGTGAACTGCAGTGATGAATTCGAGAACAAGCAAAGATACACCGTGAACTGAATCATGTGATCATGAACTAAATAACGTTTAAGGGTAAAAATCCTGAAAACGTGAACTAGTTTACGCTCCGTTTTCATTTTCGGGAACGCTTTTTTTTCAGTGTGCAAAGGGTGAGTACTCTCACCACAATAGATACATTATGCATCCTTTGTGTACAAGAATATTCAGTGTGTTTTTAACAAAACTTGCCGCAACGAAATGTGTTGCCTCATTGACTGGCCGGATGTTCCTGCCCTTTTGCAAAAAGTACAATTATATAGCCTCGGTTTATACAAGCGCACCCAAAATAAATGCTTCGGCTAATTTAAGAAAATTTGGAAGAACAGAACCGGTGTAGGACACCGAAACCAATTTTGAACGTCGATTGACCTTCTTTTCGTCTTGCAACGATACTGAAGGTAGTGGCCTTTCATCCAGGATAGTTGCAAACCCACGAGCGACTTTAGAGTTTTTGAAACGACCAAAACCTCGTTTTAAATCCCCTACTGTCAGTCTCGCATCGGAGACAATGCCATCGATCTGGCGAGGGCACGTAGATGTAATATTCCATATTTAAAAAAATCATGGTCAGCAATCTTATTTGCTATTTCATAATTCCACGCTTCTACTCGCAGTCTACTGAATCTTTCTTTAAGTATTGAACTACCATACTTAAGCAGCAATTCTCTCGAAATGTTGAGAGCTTTTAAAGGTTTATCTTTAGGCCGAAAAAAGACAACCCATTGTTAAGAAAATTAAGCAAAAAAACTTATATCTAGTGGTAGAAATTCATCATGTTTTCCCCGCTCGTTGTGCGCCCAAGATGGCTTGTTGTAATTACTCTTTGTTGCCATGGTCTGTAGAAAATATGAATAAATTGTAAAGGAACAAGGTCTTTCGAACAAATCGAGGAAGTATCTTTGTGGTGTTGTTTTTTGATAAATTTTTGAAGCAATACAGTTAAATTTAATTATTTATAATTCACAAATGTTTCACAATGCTTAATGATATTATCAAATAAAATTATACAGAACTATTTGAGTGCAATTTAAGTATTTATGGGGGCATTGCTTCAATAGTTTTTATTTCGGCTGGCAGATCGAATAATTTTCTGTAAAGTTATCTAAATACCCATATCAGTAGGAAGAGAAGTAAACAGAATTAGGAATTACGTTGCCAAACATCTTCTTTGCTCTAATAAATTGATTCAAATAGTCCTCTGGTGGATAGACCTCTGGACCTCAAGTGTGCATCTATCATGTGTTTAATGATAATATATGTAGATGGACTATTGAATGGTAGATTGTCAAACATGCGACGAACCAAAAAAGACTTAAATTACCCAATGAATTTCCACTGTCTAAAATAAACACACTTAAATAGTTTCATCAGGTTTGTGAAAAATGACCTCCAACGAAGTCTCCGTTATCCGTGAATAACCATTTTCAGTAGCCCGTGACAAGATGGTTAACTAAAATACCCTTTATTCGTAGTCTCCTTCATCCAGTTCTTATTGTATATGGCTCCTAAAATCTGTTCCGCCAAAAGTCATAAAAAATAATTCCCACCATTTCTTCTTCTAGGCGCCACTACCACTGATCTGCCACCGGGTGTCCTCTATCGAGTGAAGGCCACCTACAAGTACGTCCGGGAGGACGTCGACGAACTTAGCTTCGATGTAGGCGACACGATCAACGTGATCGAATACGAGGACCAAGAGGATCAGGTTGGTTCCCGATCCTAAAAAAACTCCCGGAAAATCGGATATTCTAATTCAAAATCATTCCCGTTGCAGGAGGAGGGCTGGCTGATGGGCATCAAGGAAGGCACAAACGACAAGGGCATGTTCCCAGCCAACTTTACTCGGCCGTTGTAAGCGGAGCGGTTTCGTAGCAACAGCAGCAGCACGATCAGCTCACAAACACACACAAACCCACACTAATTGGATGCCACGATGCGTCTAAAAAACCATACGATCCCGTTGATCGTCGGAGTCCCGATAAGAACGATGGCGTCATCCGCTAACATTTAGGTCAAGATCAAAAGCAAGAAGAAGAAGAATAAAAACCCGAAAATCGAAAACTAACATTTAAGAAGAAAGCAAACCTGAAATGGCAGCAACAGTGAACGTAACTTTTTAGGATGTGCAAAGTTGACGAAAGTGGAATGTGCCTTCAGCAAAAAGTAACAACACTGAATAACAACCCAGACGCGTAAAAGGACCACAAGAACGAAGCGAGGAAGTCGGCTAACATATGATTCGTGTCGTTTACCTTCCTTCCCATGTTTAGCGATAGGCGTTTATGATTGTTTCTTTGTCCCTTGTTAACGTATATTACACCGTCCTTTCCAATTTATTGGCTGACAGTATCACCCCCTCATTTCCGCCCAGTTGGACGTAAGTTGCTTGTCGAAACAACGTTTAATGTTAATAGAGTCTTCCCATCTTTTACTTATTCTTATTAGGTACTGTTCAATGCAAATACTGTCAGCGAGCGAGTTTAAACTTTTGTAAATAATTCAAAACTGTAATACTGCCTGTTCAGAAATTGTACCAACTGGAATCGGAGCAATAAAGTTTCTAATTTGGTTGAACCGTTCGAGCTGCCAAAATTTTACAAAACCAAAACCTCCCACAAATTGCCAATCCCAATACTGTTTTTCTGTTTTTTCTCTGTAAATAGCTGATGTGCAGATGTTAATGTCCACTCTCGCTGCCAACTTCCATGCTTAACGTTTATTATTTTCCTGGATGTGACACTATTACATTGCACCATCTTTTCGTGTGTGTAAGTGTTAAGCTAAACTGGATTCTGAATGGTAATTTTGTTTGATCAACTTACATTTCAATTCGCCCCAAACGAGTGAATGCACCTAACAAAAACCGAGCAGCACAGGCACTATAATATTCAAAATTAGATTATAGTCAATTCATGCATTTTAACGACAGGTTTTCCAAGAGCAAATTTTAATAGTTTACCATCGGAACGCGGTTTGAACTCATCTCCCCCCGTTTTGCAGTAATTATTATTCTCGAATAGAATAGTTCATCTGTTTTGCACCTCCACCAGAACCTTATCCGTACTATTCCTACTCAACACGCACACCCTCCCCCCCAACTTATTTCAATCACTTTACACATTTACAAATCACATTTGTTTTTATTATATTTGAAAATTTTATCTTATTTAACGCATATTAAATTAATGAATAAAACTTAGTTGAGTAATGTTAACAAACAAAAGTAAAATGAAATCTACAATTTCACTGTTGAAACAATATTTGTAGTGAGAAAAAAAGCACACACATACAAACAAACAGCAACAACCTGTAAAGAACTATGCAAATAGATTTGATCGTAACAAAACGAAAATTCGAAACAATAATTGATGAAAATATTTGAAAAAAAAATCGAAAACTTCACTGAAAACAAGAAATTGATTGGTTTAGACGAACTTATCTACGAAAAAAAAAATGAAATGCAAAAATCTTTTAAAGTAAGCGAAAAGCGATGATTACAATAAATAAATGAATTAATAACGAAAAAGATGATGATTGAAGCAAGAAGATGATGATTTAATATATTGCAAGTAAATTTATTAATACAATAATATGCTAAGGATAACGAGGATCTAAAAAAAAAAGGATGGATGAAACTTGTGTACAATTTAGAGAATGGGTGCGTTTGTACTGAAAGGAAAGAAATGCCCTCTTAAGATTTGTTTTTGTCGAGCGGATACTATTATAGTCAAGCTAAAAAGTTAATAGCAGCATTCAAACGTAGAAAACCTATTATATAATATTGGGTTTATATCATTCTTGTAATGAATTTCTTATCGTGATAAGCTTTAATGCTTTGGATTCGGTTTTCTTCCGCGTCTTAAAGAATATAATGACGCTGAAAGCTTGAAAACTATTATATTTCTCTCGCTTTAAGAATGATGACGTTCAAAACAATTGAACACCTTAACCTTAATAAGGGCGCACCGCCATAATTCTTGAAAAATTGACTCATTTTAATGAATTTCCTTGCAGCTGCTCACGGTTTGGTGAAACCAACAGTAAAACGATTAAAAGTTCCAGTTAAACCATGGGTCTTGTTACGAGTGTTAAATTACGGTGAAAAAACTCACGTGCAAATCAAATGGAAATCATTGTCTTTATTACGGGTGTCACGGGTGAAGTGAGAACCGAAGTAAGGAGTGTTTGACCAATGATCGCTGAACGAGAGGAAGAGTGTTATTAATACGATTCTTCGAAAGTAGTCGAATAGCCGTTCGCGCGGTAGATTGTGCTGGTAACAGATCAAAAGGCAATGTTCCAGCTTCAGCTATTATCGAGTTTATTGGGCTGGTTGCGAAGGCTCCGGAAGTGAATACCATTTTATTGTATGCAGGCGCAAGGATCTGCAGGGTTGTTTTCGGAAATCGCAGAGCAAAAATCAAACACGTTCGTTTTGTTGTTGTTGTTCGGTACTAAGTAAAATACACGTTTATTCAACTTTCCTCTACATACTAGTTTTAACCCAATTGATCGGTTACGCTGTCAAGACTCCCTCCTAACCATGAATTTGGGAGACTCCAAAAGCCTCCTTCATCTTTCCAGCAACTTTCCAGCTCTGGCAATCTGAGCTAATATGCTGCAACTGTATGGTTTGGTTCTCCAGCTGCTCCCCTTGTACAAAAGACACTGATCCACCTCCAAACTGGAATAGATAACCTGTGACCGATCGTCTTCCGTCTGGATCGTTGCTTCAGTCGGAATCGCTGAATCATTCTAAGACCGCTCCTGCCTTCTTCTTGAAGACCAGTCCCATCATCCCTTTGCATTCACCGCATACGCTACGTCAGGACGAGTACACTGCGCTAAGAACTGCAGGCCACCCACTAGCTCACGATACGGGAGCCTTCGGACTAAGCTCCTTCGTAAGTCTCTAATTTACATCAGCTGGGGTCGATGTCGGGTTGCTGTCCACCATGTCAACCCGTTGAAGTAGCTCTTCAATGTATCGCTGTTGATCCAATGCAATCGTTCCATCCTTCCGGGTAATCCGCATGCCAAGCACCTGACTCAGAAGCTCAGAACCTTCATGTGGAACTTCTGCGACAGCGACAATGATGATCCGCTTCCAGTCTGTCATGAAGTATACGCAAGTGAGTTAGGTGCACCGCTTCAATCTGATTCTCCTCCGTGTCCAGTTTTACGTTCCAAACACGTCTGGCTTGTTTTAGGCCGTACAGAGCTTTTCTCAACCGACACATGTCGTATCTAAGGGTTCGAAATCATCCCCCAGGTTTCATACCGAACGACAACGGATCCGTTCTCTTAACAGTAGATTAAGTCTTCACCACCTACGATATTGTGTAACTGTAAATGCTATGCTACACTGAAAGTTTATTTTCGTAAAGTAGCTTTCACGCGTTTTGTAAACATGGATTTTGTACATAGAGCAAATGTCTCGTATATTGTATGAAACATTCATAATGCTTTTTATCTGGTGAAATGCTATCATTACACCTTTTTGTAAAATGCACGAAATGAACTTCGTGACGACCAGCCAATCGCTGTTTCTCTTTTATACCGTGCTCATGTGTGATGGTGTTTCTGCTGGTATAGGCGGGAATAATTTCGCTGTCGCGAGCTATAACTTCTTGCTCATTAATCAAACATGTTCTCACGAGTCAACGTGGCCTAGTAAGATCAACCACGGATTCAGTATCAGCACTTTCCAAGTATTCAGGTTCGAACCCCATGTCAGAAACATTAAAAAAAAACGCTGGACAACTCCACGTGGATGCGCTTTTTTGTCAATAACGTTTTGTGTCGATAAAGTAGATCGGCCAGTCCTTCATGCAACCACCAGAGAGACGTTTCTTTTTAATTTGTGACCAAATATTCGTAGCTCCTTGTATTGTTTTCGAACAATGTACGAATGTTCTATGTCAACAAAAGCTTTTGACAGTTGCGCGTGTGTCATTAATTACGAATGTATCTTCATAAAAAGAACAAATCAGTTTCGTTGCAGAAAACAACAATGGATTTGTTGTATTACCAACCAATCAACTAGCGATTTGAAATTGGTTCACGTTCCTTTGTTCGCCTTGTTTTGATTTGCTGTGTTATTTACAGTGTATTTGAGAGTGTGTTCGTGAGTTCATTATGAGGGGTGCATTATTGTTGGGACCGAGCTTGGGACGATGTTCTAGTACTGACTGAGCCAAGAAAATCGTTTTGTATGGGACTACTGGTCTTAGCAGAGTCTGGTATTACCTTCGTTTGTATACAACTTTCATGACACACTTTTTCTTGGATCCTTCTGGTTGTTCCATGAAGATTTCCAGGAGGCGCGACTCTATCTCAGATGCAGGATTTTTTTTGTTTTGCTTTTGTGCGATGTGCGCACGCCTAGTAGATAGAAAGAAGATTTTAAAGATTTACTGCAAAAAGATGCAGCACGATGCAAGTTGATGGATTAAGATTCACAAGCTGAAACTAGACTTTTTAAAGATTGATTCGCTAGCGTGGGATCATCTTGAATCTGGATTCAGATGTGTCGCACCCCCAGCGCTGAACCGCTTCTCCGGCGTCACTGGAACTCCTTTCGTTGGCGATCGGTTTATCAGAAATGTCGCCATCGCTCTGGATTCCGCTCAGAAGCTCTTGTCTAGTCCAGGGTCCTACAGCTGCTCATCCGTACCGCGAGCCCAGTCTGCTCCGGATTATAGGGAACTGTCTTTGTGATGGATGCCGCCCAAGAACCGTTTCATGTTAACGCTCACGTATTCGGTACCATTATCTGTCCGCAGCCGTTTGATCCTGTTGCCGGTCTGATTATCCACCAAAGCTGAAGCATTCGAGAACGTCCGTCTTCGACTGAAGGCAATACACGACGAGCTTGCGACTGACGTCGTCGATAAACGTGAAAATATCTACTTCCTCCGATAGATTCCTGCTCCATTGGACAGCACAGATCGGAGTGGACCAGCTCCAATACCTCGGTCGCTCGCGTACCGTCGCTGTTGAAAGGCTGTCAAAAGTGTTTCCATTTCAAACAGGTAACACAAGTAGGAAACTTCAAACTCTGCTCGTTTAAGTGCCCCATTCTTCGATGCCAAAATACGATGTCGTCTTTCGATTTGGCGGCGTACGAAATTTGCTTGTTGGTCAAACACAATATGTACAGACCATCTGTCTCTCGTTCAACAGCGGCTAGCTCGCCTTGGCTGGATCGTACCTCGCATGCATCCTTCGTAAATCGGACGTTGTACCCCTTAATGCAGATTCTACTGACCAAAAGAAGGTTGATTACAATCTCCGGAACGCACAAAACATCAGTCATCGTCAGGTCACACGATTCTCTCCTAATATCTGCTTCGAGCTCCACACTCCCAGTAGCAACTGCGGAAAGTTCAGCGTCGTTGGCTGCACTCACTTGCTGCGCCACTTCCTGCACGTTTGACAAAAGCCCTTACTGCTGCACATATGTGATGTAGCTCCTGAGTCGAAGAACCAGTCCAATTTTGTCTTACTGGGGTTCACAATAGTGGTCATCGCTGCATTCCTCCTGCCCGTTTTGTCCTTCTTGTCCTCCGGTTCGTTCGGCCCTCGCTGTGGACACTCAGATGAATAATGCCCCAACTGCTTGAGACGCTGCAAAAGTGAAGACAAGTGCGAAGAAAATTAGAAATTTGAAGTATCAAACTGAGTAGATGCAGTAGCAGAAGAAGAAAAGTGGATCAAACAGTTAGTTGAGAAAAGAAGTACATAGAGTACAAATGATATGTAATAGGAGAGAGAGAGAGAGAGAAAAAAATACTATAAAAAGCGACAAATGAGTATTAGAAGGTAAAAATTGACGATTCCAGGAAAATAAAATGTTACTGAACATATCATGAGTAGACGGAAAGAAAGGTGGAGGTAAATAAGCAAAAAGAGAAAAATAAATAAAAAGCTTAAACAGAGAAATACGGGAAAAAAGCAAGAGACGGCAAATTAGGACAGAAAAATGAAGAATCTAAAAAACAGGTGAAAGAATCAAAGTAAACATTTCGATAAAGGATATTTGAATCCTTAAAAACGAACTCGGTAAAACGGCAAGACAATAATAATTGAAATATTATGCAATATTTTATGACACGAAGACACCCTTCTGGCGTAAAGTGTGACAAATAAAAACAAATAAAATAAATGTTAAATTCCGTTTACTGAAACGAAAAAGTAAACCACTAATAATCGATAGAACTTACCGAAAGTGAAGTTGCTTGCAGTTCGATATAACTTCTTTGCATTCATGGGGAACTTTCCTGATGTTCTGAAGGACTCTTTGATGTCCCTGAAGTTCGCAGGAGTTCCTATAATTTTCAGAGATTTTCTGAGATTTAAGATTACTCCTGATGTGCGTAGATTTGTTTTTGCTTTAAGCGTGCTGTTTATTGGAATACCTGTAACTAGAAATTAAAGGGCGATACGGTCAAAATTTGGTCAATATCAACTTGACGTATTTCTTTCAATTTTGCATTTAAAAAACCTGAACACCCCTCATTTTGAAGGTGTGTGTGTGTAGAATGTTGCTCCTATTTTGATTTTGGAATTCACTCTTCAGTTGTCAAAATGCCGTCCAAGCAAGAGGAGCAGCGTATCAAAATTTTGCTCGCGCATCGAGAAAATCCGAGCTACTCGCACGCAAAGTTGGCAAAATCGCTAAAAGTTGCCAAATCAACCGTTACAAATGTAATTAAAGTGTTTGGGGAACGTTTGTCGACAGCCAGGAAGTCTGGATCGGGGGGAAATCGAAAACCGGAAGCCGCTGAGACGACAAAGAGAGTTGCCGGTAGTTTCAAGCGAAACCCTAACCTATCTCTCCGAGATGCCGCAAATAAGCTGGGTGTATCGTCTACAACCGTGCATCGAGCCAAAAAACGAGCCGGACTATCGACTTACAAGAAGGTAGTGACTCCAAATCGCGATGATAAACAAAATACGACGGCCAAAGCGCGATCCCGGAGGCTGTACACGACGATGCTGACGAAGTTTGACTGCGTGGTAATGGACGACGAAACCTACGTCAAAGCCGACTACAAGCAGCTTCCGGGACAGGAGTTTTATACGGCAAAAGGAAGGGGAAAGGTAGCAGATATTTTCAAGCACACGAAACTGTCAAAGTTCGCAAAGAAATATCTGGTTTGGCAAGCCATCTGTACCTGTGGCTTGAAAAGCAGCATTTTCATAGCTTCCGGGACTGTCAACCAAGAAATTTACGTGAAAGAGTGTTTGAATAAACGTCTGCTGCCTTTCCTGAAGAAACACGGTTGTTCCGTACTGTTTTGGCCGGATTTGGCATCTTGCCATTACGGTAAAAAGGCCATGGAGTGGTACGCCGCCAACAACGTGCAGGTGGTTCCCAAGGACAAGAACCCTCCCAACACGCCAGAGCTCCGCCCAATTGAGAAATACTGGGCTATTGTCAAGCGGAACCTAAAGAAGACCAAAAAAACTGCTAAGGACGAGCAGCAGTTCAAGGCAAACTGGCTTTCTGCGGCGAAGAAGGTGGACAAGGTGGCTGTACAAAATCTGATGGCAGGGGTCAGGCGTAAGGCCCGGCAATTCGGATTCGGAAAAGCGGAAGCCTAACTGAATATTTTTCCTGAATTTTATAGTAATTGAACTTGAAAAAGAAATTTAATTTGATTTTTTAAATAAACGATTTCACCGATTTACACGCGTTTTCCCTTGACCAAATTTTGACCGTATCACCCTTCAGAAGAAAAATTAGTATTTTCCATTTAATTCCAACTACCTCTGCTTATCTTGACAGATACGCGTATTTCGAATACAATGTGCAGACTTCTTCAGTGTCTCGTACTCAAGTCGAGTTATTAGTACGAGACACTGAAGAAGTCTGCACATTGTATTCGAAATACGCGTATCTGTCAAGATAAGCAAAGGTAGTTGGAATTAAATGGATAATACTAATTTTTCTTCTAATTTCTAGTTATTTATTGCTGGTTGTTTTTAACGATTGCAATACTTCCCTGACGTATCTAGATCTTCCCTGGCGTTTGGAACCTCTTTGAACTTCGTAGTTTTTTTTTCCTGAATTTTGTATAACTTCTCATAAGTTGGTAGGCGTTTTTGTAGATTTTTCTTGGAATTCGGGTATACGTTCAGATAGCCTTCACTAGATTTAAGACATCGTTGTTATAAAAATAAAACAAATGACCAGCTAATACAAGTCGAACAAGCCTCGTTTATAATTGCTCATATCCTTTCAGCTTCCAAAGCTGGTCGTTTTGTATCAAGTCGTTTTGTAGCTGATTACGAAAAGATGCATCATGAACTTGCTCGAACGCTCCAAAATCTGCATCACCTATTGATTGAACAGGATCAGCATTTTTCGAGTTACCGTCACCTATATTTTAGTCAACTGTACTTGAACAATCGTGTTGATCTTCAGTTATGTTATGAGAAATTATACAAGTGCGCATAATTTACTTCAGCTTCATCATTCCTGCTGGTCAGAAGCGAAGACTAGTTTATCAGGAAGACTGGCAGCTCTTCACGTTTCCCATACAAATGTCAACCGCCACTGCGTACAGCTCCTCTATCTAGCAAAGGTAGAAGCTCAGTATATATGTGTTAGTAATTCTCTTCAAAAAGTGGTGTGCGTGTGACCTCATGTCAGTGAAACATGTTAATCTTTTTTGATTAGAAAGACTAGTGGAAATCGTGCAACTATAGCGTACTACTTCGCATCGCAGCAACACGATAAATTATGTGCATGGTCACAGTTAGCCAACGTATCAATAGGTGTAACAAATTGTCAACAACTCAGCCTGAATAAAGAATTAAATCAGTCAAATCAAGAAGAACAAAATACACCGCCAGCTTCGTGATTTCGACGCATCTCGTTCTGATTTTGCACCACTTTGTCTAGAGAAACAGACTTGCTGACACAGTTAACTGAATGGAGAATCCTAGAGGGTTTGAGCTGTTTAGTGGAATACCTGTAACTATAAATTAGAAGAAAAATTAGTAATCTCCATTTAATTCCAACTACAATTGCTTATCTTCGACAGATACGCGTATTTCGTCTACAATGTGAAGACTTCTTCAGTGTCTCGTACTAATAACTCGGCTAAGTCGAGTTATTAGTACGAGACACTGAAGAAGTCTGCACATTGTAGACGAAATACGCGTATCTGTCGAAGATAAGCAAAGGTAGTTGGAATTAAATAGAGATTACTAATTTTTCTTCTAATTTATAGTTGAATGGAGAAGTTCGTCCCGTTTGAAGACCGATGCTTTAAAAGTGGATTTCCTTATTTGGTTTTGTTGCTTTTTTCTGGTGTTCGGATTAATCGGGTGCATCTATTGATTTCTTCTTGGGTGTTAGAATTCCACATAGACTGCAATGTTTATAGCCCATCTCGAACGTTTTATGCCAATTTCAAGCAAATCTGTTTCAATCATATATGAAATAGCATTATTCGCTGGCTCAAGGGTCAAAAGACGAAAAATATTGACAGCTGCTGTATCTCTTTGTGTGCGTGTACTGTTAAATTGACACGCATACATGCGTAAAGTGGTTCTACCTTTTTTCGAAGATGGCGTTGCGATTACTGTCGCCTGGCTTTTGGTAGAGTTGCCAGTCTTCTTGATAAAGTAGTCTTCGTCAGAAGGCAACATCCACATCTTTCCTCGAGTACTTCATTTAACGCGAGTTCGGCAATAAACAATAACAATTATTCGTCGGTTTTCCCACAGTCAGAGCAGAGGTATCTAAAATGCAAATCACCGGTGTAAAAACCAAATGGTACTTTTGCAACCTTGTTATCAACGACCGGTGAGAAAATGAATGGTTAATTAAAATACCAACGCTCTGCGTCATTATGAGCATAGTAATTAGAAATACACAATCTTCTTGATATAGTATCTTCGCTCCTATGAGAAAAAGCGCAATAAAACACACCCCTCGGTCGGTTTTACTGCATCCACACGATAAGAACGATAAAAGCCGAACTGTCCTCGATTACGACTGTCAAAAGTACAAAATGTCACTTTGTGCAAACTTCATTTCGGTGGCGAGAGAAATAAACAATATTCTCGCTTGTCATCTCACCGCTCTCACCGAACTCCACCAGAGGCAATCATTTTCTGCGATGCCCTTTTCTATTCTGTAGTGTGACGATGTGTGGGTGAGTATATGGGAGGTGGGATCGTGTGTGCGGTGGAACTACGTAGATGCCCGAGCAAAAATCCAATTGAATTTCTCACATCACATTACTAACGCAACTAATATAATTCACCAGGGCCTGCAACCCTATCCTGTTACTAGCGTTTGACAGTATGCAACATATCACGGCCTTATTTGAATAAGGCCCGTCTGACGTTTGTTCCACGGCCACGAGTGGCAGTAGTTTACAATAATGAATCTTTGATGTTTGGATGTTAGAGATGTTGCTAAAGCAAAATGAATTTCGCCAGCTCCTTGTAATTCACTGACCGGATCAAAATAACAAAACAATTACAATATAATAATAAACAATACTAAATTCATTGTCAACCATAAATTTCATTGTTCATGTGTCAGACAAATCAAAAATGCACATTTCAATTATAATAGATCTACTATATATTCCATGTGCAAGAATTTTCAACAAGTGTGAAACAATCCAATTAATAGTTTCCAATTCAAATTTGTTCTCAAAACGTGATATTTTTTATTGTTAGGATACAACCCCCTTATTCTATTGATGATATCTCAATTTACATTAGATTCTTTTGTAGAAACAGTAAATAAATCATAATTTTATCTTATCGTCACGAACAATACGATCAATAACTTTATACAATTATTGTATATACTATTGATTCTATTGTTGTAATTCTATAATACTTTTTTTATTTGGGCGGGCCAACCCGAATAAAAAATTCTCATAGATTTGCAATTGAATATATTGTAACCATACAATAGAATCTGTAGTATTTACAATTAATAGTATTGTTCACAACGATAAGATAACAATAGGAGTTATTGCTACCACAATAGAATCTAATGTAAATTGAGACATCGACATTAGAAAAGAGGGCTTGTTATGTATCTTAACTGTAGAAAAAATCATTATTTTCCGAACAAATTTGAGATAATTAGTATTAATTGTATTGTTTCTCAATTGTTGAAAATCCTAGCATATAGAGTGAATTGTAAATCTATTGTAATGACAATATGCATTTTTCATTTATCTGATTCATGAAAAACAAGATTCATGGTCGGAAATAGATTTCAATGTTATTTTATATTATTATATTGTAATTGTATGGTTATTTTTATCCGGGAAGTCCTCATGGACGTTGGTGTCTAATGCCTGGGACAGACATACAACGTACAGTGTTGTACTCCTTTAGTCTAGTACCTGTTTTTTAGTACTGTATTAAAGTATTTGACAGTTCGTACAACGCTGTACGTTGTATGTCTGTACCAGGTATAAAGTGGGTTATCTGCATGAAGAGTTAGGAAAGGACTGCAGTTATTACCATTTTTGCAGCATATTTCGATATTCATAAGATTTTGTTCTGATTATTTGCCATAAGAAATCAGTATGAATTTCTTTATAATGATGATGTAATGATGTTGAAAATATAAAAAAATATGGAGCAACCTGGATTCGAGCCTTGAACGTTGCATGGGTCCCGTGGCTAGACCACTAGTATACATCAACACTTGTAAACAGGATAGCTAAAATACATATAAGAACAACGTCGTGTAAAACACAATCGTCGTGTGTGCGATGCATTATTTTGTCATTGGCTTAAAAAATTCCAAAACATCGTTCATAAGTTAAACTTTATGAAATTCTTAAGTTTATTTTGCTGAGTGCATTGATTTTGAATTTTTACAAGACATTATGCGAGGGACGATTATTATCTTAAATAAACTGAATTGTAAGTACGGACTGTGAAATAAACCAATGAAATACAAAAGTTCGTCAGCTTACTAATCAGCTTATGCATCCTAGTAAAATACACTAAAAATACTTAATACATAAAAATGAATGTGTTGTATTGTATGAAACTTGTTTTTAATATACTAAAATATAAAAATTCACTGAAGATCTGAGATTTAAAATACAAATATAGAAAAAAAAATCAATATCTAAATACAGGTAGATGAATCGAGACATGTAAGAAGGCTGCCTTCTGTTTTTAAGATAGATTATCCATATGAAGTCTTTGCCTTTTCTTAATTTTAAATCATTATAAAATTTCTCCACCCACATTGTTCTAATATGCAAAACGTTGCACAGCTGTTCTAATGATGGTTTTCTTGTTTCTTGTAGAAGAACTTTTTATTACACCCATGAATCATGTTTACATCTTCCGTTTTCGGAACAAAGTATTAAGTAATGGTTCATGTAAATTTTTGGTTGCAAAAATTTCACAATATTTCATAATAAAATATAAAATGTCTTCGATGTATAGGTAAAATTTTAGTTTCAATTGTTTAGCACTATACGTCAAATAGCTTATTGCACACCGAGGCAAAGAAGTCAAATTTATCTGTTATCAAAGATTGTCAAAGATTAAAATTAAATAAACTTAACTAATCGTTTTGTATGATACTTAAGTTAAAAAGTAACAATATCCTATCTTGCCATGCATGTTACACCTCTTGTTTTGGAAAACAAAAGATGCGCTCCCACCGAATGTCACTTTCAACATTTAATCACATTGAACATACGAGTAAAAGAAGGAAAATGAATTTGTTTTTGATCTGTAAGCCTTGCACGATAAAAGTGCGGTCCCAAGCCTATTGATCCCTCAAAACATAACTCCCATCGAAAAGCCCCAGAGTATATTGTGCCAAAATAACACTAACACAAATCAAAACCAAAACATAGATTCTAGTACCGAGAAGCGAAATAACGGGATATTCTATGGTGTACTTGGAACCGATGGGATTCTAAAGCAGTGTTCCAATTTTAAATTGCTAGTTTCCTGTTGGTTGTTGACGATACTGCAGATGCAATGCATATTGGTGGTTGAATGCATTCCAACAAAAAAAAATCTCAAAGCATTTTACTCGGGGTACCAAATCCAGCAACGGATGAGCATACACGTGAGGATGTATGCGTGCATTGAGAGTGCGTTGTGTTCCAAAAGCAAAATACAATCCGAAGGGGAGAGAGAGGGAGATACTATACTCCCGCGAGAGAGAGATTGAGCACTCCGTCCGAAATTTCAGCCATATTGAACAAAAGTTTGGCATTTGAAGTTGAAAGTGCGAAAGCATCACGAATCGGAGAGGAGTTTTGTGTCCGCGACGTTCCTGTGTGTAGAAAATTTGCTTTTGCTGCAAATGCCAGAATAAAGGGGCACCCAACCTACTTATGGAGTACAGCGGAGTTTGCTGGGGCCCCACTCGAGTGCGTTGAGTTGGTGTTTCTCGAGCTGCGGACGGGAATTTCGGCGTTGGCAACAGCACAGAAAGGAGAAAAAAGGTGCGAACCAAAAAATCGGTGTTCGGTCGGAACGGGTCGGGTCGGTTTGTGCTGTGGTGGTGTATTGTGGGGGGAAGGGGACGAAATTCGTCCGCCGTCGCCGTCGTTGAAAATCTCGCCCAACAAGAAGTCGGCCGTCGCCGTAGTCGTGGGGTTCGCGAGTGCGATTACCCTTTTTCCTCCCCCATCCTCCAGCTGAGCGAATGCGAGTATTGTATGTTTGGTGTGTATGTGCATTTTGTGGTGCTCTGCTGCTGATCCGCGGCGGCTCATCCGGAGCGCACTGCTTTTCTGGAAGGTCTTTTTTTTTCACTACGTTCTATGACGGGCACCGACGGATCGAACAAGACCGTGAAGGAGGCCAGCGTTGTCAGACCAATTATGGATTACGAGATTGTTTACTTTGCGACTTCTTATCGTGTTACGAGTTTTAAATGAACGTGAAGTTTCAATAGTCACGGTACTTCTATACTGTCGTCATTGCAAGATCTTAAAAATCAAATTAATTACGGCTTGGTGTAAGTTACGGATAATCACGACGACCAAAATCGATACCCGTTTACCGTGAAAAGCACACGAACGGTGGTCTGGCATCCCTGTTAAAAATACTGACGGGCCACCCGCCTGCGGCAGTATCAAGAAGAAACCAACATCATAAAGCAGATTGTGAACCAAGCAGCCAAGAAAAAAAAATGAGCAAAATCAAAATTCTCCTTTGACAGTGCAGCATCCAAAAAAATAGTGAATAATTTCCAACAACAACAACAAAGTTTCATTCGAATGAAGAAAACCCCAAACCATTCAGTGTCAAGTGATTAACCTATGGGTGGATGTGAATGGATGCAGGAGATCGTGTGCGGGTTTTCAGCCAACTGGAGAGTGTGTGCTAGTGTCGGGTCGGTCGTGGTGCATTCGATGATGTGATGATCGGTGCGATCGGTGAAGTGTCACGCAACGCAACACAAGCAGGCGAAAAACACCATCCCTCCCCGGACTGTCCGCCTACCAATACCAAGTGCGACCGTCTTTCTGCTTTTCTCCAAAGTGTGCTGTATGAGCAGCGACTAAACAGTGTTCTTCTTTGCAAAGCATTGCTGGCATGAAAAGGTGAAAGACCCGTTTTCCTCGAAGAACATGGTGGATTGCACTTTCCCGTACCGATTTAGTGGGACCGTCGAGCTCCAGGAGCGATTGGGAAAAAATCATTATTTGGTGTGTCGTGCTAGAGCATTGCATCTACTTAGAAGCGATGTCTGTGAGGAAGTAGAGCAGCCTCGCCCGATGAATCAAGGCGAGGAGCAGAACCGAACGAACAACACACGGATACAGTGTTGTCAGACGGCGAGCTGTCTTCGTCGTGCCGGTGCCGATAGAAATGGTCTTGCTCGCGCTAGGCGTGTATGGCGAATGGACGGGGGAAACATTATTGGTTTGGGCGGTGATATGGGGTCAGGTGGTGCATCGGTTGAATGTGTTATTTTCCTCATGGGTTTTACAAAGAGAGCTAGGTTTGCAAACCATTTAGGATTGGGCAGTGTGGTCATAAGTATTCTAGTTTTAAAACTGGAAGGTGAATGGCTTTGGATAGGTGAACATTATAAAAAAAATACAACTTAGAACTGCTAGTTAATGAGGCAGAAGAAATGGGTAAAGCAATGAAACTAACCAGTTTCAAATAAGTGCTTGCCAAATTGGTAACCAGTTTGCTATTATTGACTCATGGCTTTAGATGGTTTTAATTTCGAACTTGTTTTGCTGAATTTTACGCTAAAATGCGTCAGTATAATTGGACTTATGAGTTTTATTTCTGTTTTCGATAAAACCACGAATCTGCCTATTTGTGAAGTCACTTTCATATGTGCACGTGGTGCACTGCACGACATATTTCAGCTCTTTTAACTATTGAATACATTGCAGTGAAGTAATGACTGCAATTATAAGGCTTATTCTAAGACAGGCTGCCTTGAATTTAAATTCACAGACTAATGTTTAGTACTAAATTGGCATGACACCGATACGGAGCATACGTAGAGCAGAATTCTTCTCAATAAAATTGACCTATGGCAACGTTGCATATGAGCCGCATTATGGGTCGGGACCAACGGCTTAACTTCGCTTCCAAAGTACGCCGTGATCAGAAAACTCCAACGAATTTATACTAGACTAACCGAAGTAAGAGGCAGCCACTCCTAAAGTTTGTGCTTGAATTTTTAAAATACTCGCACCCGATATAAAATTCAAAAATTAAAAACTTTCATTTTCAAAAAGTTCTATCACTGTTTTCGATACGTTGATATGTGTTGAATCACGAGACTCTCAAGTATTATTTATTAAAATCTTAACAGTTGAGTTGTGGCGAAAATGTACGCAATTTTTCTTTTCTAGTAATTTCCCAAAAAGATTGACAATCGTATTTTCCTAATTCTAACATTCATATTGTGCTGCAAGGATTTAATGGTCTCAGCATAACCATATACCCATACAGAGCAATCAAGAGAATTCATTTCTAAGCTACTGGAGGCTAAATGTCTTTGTACCAAAATTTCAAGTACTGCTTCAGCTATATTCCAGTGATACGATCACTTGAAGGTGAAAGCAGTTCTACAAGGACATCTCAAATGTCGGTTAGAACAAAAATCTCCGCAAATGACTTGGCTGATAAAATCTTTAGGAAGCCAGGGTAGAAAATGCGTTGAGATGTTTTCAGGCTTACAAATCTGCAGGAATGGACGGGATATTTACAGCATTACTTCAAAACGGCGAAGCAGTGTTGATCTCGCTATTAATTGAGATTTTTATGGCAAGTTTAAGACTCAACCATATTCCAACTTCATGGACACAAGTAAAAGTTATTTTCATATCTAAAGTAGAAAAGCGAAACAAGGCGCATCCTAAATCATACAGACCCATTAGTCTTTCGTCAGTCCTATTAAAGACTATGGAAAAAGTGTTGAATGATTATATCAATTCAAAGTACCTGAACAAGCATCCACTATCTGAGTTCCAGTTGCTTACCAGTCTGGTAAGTCAACAGTTACGGCACTGCATAGTGTGGTTTCAAAGGTAGAAAAAGCTCTATCGGTAAAAGAAATAGCACTTTGTTCTTTCTTAGATATTGAAGAAGCTTTCGAAAACGCTTCCTATTCGTCTATGGCTCGTGCCATGCAGAAAAGGAACTTTGACATGAACATAATTAACTGGGTTCATACAATGCTCGCAAAAAGAGAAATCACTTCAGAGCAGGGAAGGCAACGAAAGGTTGTCCCCAAGGAGGAGTCCTCTCACCACTAATGTAGTAGAAGATCGTCTAGAAGCTTAGAAAAAAAGATTTCGAGGTTGTAGGTTTTGCAGACGATATAGTCATTATAGTGAGGGGAAAATTTGACAACATCATTTCAGAAAGAATGCAATGGGCCCTGAAATTTACCCAGTCTTGGTGTTTCAAGGAGGGCTTTAGCATTAATACATCAAAAGTAGTAATTGTACCTTTCACTAGTAAAAGGAAGTTTAGTCAAAACGCGTTGCAGCTAAGAGGATTAAAGATTCATCTTAGTGAAAATTTTAAATACTTAGGAGCTATACTGGATGCCAAACTGAACTGGAATTCTCATGCTTAAGTGTGTGATCAGTAAGGCAACCAGTGCTTTCTGGATATGCTCAAAAACATTTGGCAGAAAATGGGGTCTAAGACCAAAAATGATAATGTGGATTTATACATCCATAATACGTCCAAAAGTAACGTATGCTTCTCTTGTGTGGTAGCCAAAAACAAAAGAGGCTACTGCACAGAGAAAGCTTACAAAACTCCAACGGCTAGTATCCATTGCTATAACGAGAGCGATGCACAGCGCTCCATCAAATTGCGTTGAATGCAATTCTAAATCTGCTGCCTTTGCACGAATACGTGCAACTAGAAGCGGAAAAGAGTATGCTAAGACTTAAACGGTTGAAAACTTTCAAGTCTGGTGACTTAGTCGGTCACCTGAGCATTTCGCAAAGCTTTCAAAATGGGTCAGTGATGTATATGAATGGAGACTGGATGAAACCTGTGGAAAACCATGACATCCCTTACAAGATATGTGAAACGTCACGTATAGATTGCGAAGTCGGAGGTTCCACTGTTCGTCATGGCTCCATAAAATTCTTCACAGATGGCTCAAAAATTGGAACAAAAACGGGAGCAGGAATCTTCGGCCCTGGGGTAGAAGTCTCAGTGGCGATGGGAAACAATGGCAATAAAAGGGCAGACGAGCTTGCTTAACAAGGTTCAATGCCCATGACTTTTCCAGCCTATGGAACCGTTTTCGCCTTCCTTGGAGCAGGTTCGTCGGGTGAAGTTCACTGTTTTGACTGTTGTTTGCGTCAGCAATATCTCTGATCTTCACCCGGCGATCTGCTAACACGATATCATGAATTTTGTTGACCACATCGTCCGTAGTCACCTCATTCGAACGGCCTAGACGCTCTTCATCAAAAACGGATGTTCAGCCACGCTTGAATTCATGAACCAATATCTGATGGTAGTCATCGAAGGTACATGGTCCTCATAAATGGCATTCAACATAACTTTAATTTCCTCACGCCTTCCCATCCAAACAAAGAAAGCGAATCACTGATCGATTTTACTCTTTTGCAAACAAAAGCGAACTTAATATTTTTCAACAGCTATGAAAACGAAACTTACTCGATTAATCTGTCTGGAATTTGTTGTAAAGATGGCGTTAAATGATGCCATACACATTTTGCGTCAGGGGGGGCCGGCGTAGTGGTTAACATCCATGCCTCTCACGCTAAAGTCACGAGTTCGAATCTCACCTCCGGAAAAGATACGAAAATACCCGAAAGGTATTTAATTGACTACGACGGGAGACGAGCCAGCCCAGGGCTGTAAACTCGATAATCAAGGAACTAAAAAAACATTTTGCGTCAGTGATGCATTCAGAAAAGCACGGGTACTTATCATACAGCTTTCGTTTTACACATTCTTGATTTCCCCGAAGGTTTAACATTTGTTTACCCATTCAACACTACGTGAACGCGACCACCAAAATATTTTTCACAAAACAAATGTTCAATCGGATTCATGTCCGGTGATTGGGGTGGTGTTTTAAGCTGGTGAGGAGTATTGTAAAGCAGCCATAGGCCCATAGACGAACAACTTCTGCGGTGTGCTTTGGATCGCCGTCTTGTTGAAAACAGAAATCGCTTCCTATTCCCAACTTTTCAGCACTCTTCTTCATATTTTGTTTCAAAATATCCAAATATTGCTCCTTTTTCATTATACCATCTATAAACACCAGTTTCCTAACACCAGATGCAGACATACAGCCCCAGACCATTACTGAAGAACCTCCATGTTTAACAGTGGCTTGAATGTTTTTCTTCTGCAGCTTAGTTCCTGGTTTCGGCCAAATTTTAATACGCCCGTCAGACCAATAAACGTTGAATTTGCTCTTATCAGAGAATAGCACCTTATCCCAGGAACTGGTTGGGTGGTTCTGGTACTCTTTAGCGAAGTCAAGTCGTTTATTTTGATTAACTTTGCTTATCAAAGGCTTCTTACGGCAAGCACGTGCATTGTATTGTATAGCTTTATTCAAAACCCTGCGAATCGTTCTGGAATGAACTTCTTTTCCACTGAAATCTCGTATCTCTGCGCGTACTTTTGACGGTGAAGCGTTCGGTTCTTTCTCAATAATTTGTATGATTTTCCGCTTTTCCCTTTCTGATAACTTGCACGGGCGACCTTTCCTAGCATTATTTCCGAAGTTTTCATTCAAGTTAACATACTTAATTTCCATTAAGTAACTAATATACACACTTAAAAAATTCAAGCTGAACAATGCAGGTCCTAAGTAACATTAAGAGACTCTCTTCGTCGACTTTCTCTGTTCGTTCCTACGGCTATGTAAAAACATGTTCAAGTATTTTAAACACACAGTACGGTAATATAAAGTGTACTTAGGGATTCAATACGTCAAAACATCTGCAAATTGTTAAATAGACAAAATAATAACGAAAGAGATAGTCGACAAAGAGAATCTCTCAATGTTACTTAGGACCTAATGCATTGTTCAGCTTGAATTTTACAGTATTCGGTAATTTTTCACCGAACTTTCAACAGCTGAACGTTCGGTAATCCGATTTAACGGATTCGGGTAAAATTTGACAAGTGCCGGTAATTTTTGGTTAGTCTTCATTTATGTGAATTCTCATTTTTATTTGATGTTCTATAATTTGAATTGGTTAGGAATAGGGTTCTAATGCATGGTCATCGGAGTCATTGTTTGTTTTGTTTGCAATGAATACGGTTTTGACTGATAAAGGGACGCGCCTTTGAAGAGTGCTCTCACTCCTCAAGGGTTTTAAACAGCGGAAACTGGCGGAAACGCCTAAAACCATGTCCGGTTAGCTCAAATTTTGCTTAGTCAGATTTTGGGATCATGAAATTTGTGAGCAATGTCGATTTTCGACATTCGAAAATGGGATTTCCATTAGCACCATACTGTACACTCGCCTGAAACACGAAGCAACAAAAGTCGAACTGGTTAGTTGAAAGTTGCATAACGATAGACGGGGATACCTTTGAGGTGGCGGAAGATTACGTGCAACTCGGATCCTTGCTGAAAGCCGACAACGGCAATCCGGAAACGCATAGCCAGTAGAGACTGTGTCTACTGTAGGCTCCAGAAAAATTTGCGGTCAAAAAGGATTGACTAAATGTACCCCGTACAAAACTTCCTACTGCTTCCAAAAATCGTGGGAGTATTTCAAGGAGTCATCATCCCGCTTCTGTCATGGTTTGGCCTGGAATAACTCATTCCGGCAAAATCCCTTTGATCTTCATCGACAAGGGGGTGAAAGTGAATCAAGCGGTATATCAGAAGCTACTTACTGACACAGTAAGTAGCTTGGCTATCGAAGTATTTCGGCAAAAATGAATCGATTTTTCTACAAGATTAGCTGCCGGCTCATGGAGCAAAAAAGATTATTAGCCTTTGCGAAAGCATTTTTCCAAGCTTTTTAACGAAAGATGAACAGCCTACTAACTCACCGGATTTGAATCCGATGGACTATTCGGTATGGTCCATCTTGGAGTCAAGAGCCTGCAGTACACCACATAAATCACTAGAACATCTCAAATCGTCTCTTTTAAAGGTTTGAAAACAAATATCTGTCGAAGTATTCGCGACCATCGGGGATTATTTCCCGAAACGTTTGAAGGCGTGCAGCTCTGCATGTGGCGGCCATTTTGAAATGAACAGATCCAGACAAACTTGCGGTCAATAAAGATTGACTAAATGTATTCTGTACAAAACGCCGACAAGACCGGTAGTTCTCAACCGTCATGAGATGCGGACAATGCTCGAGGAGGCCCTACAAGCACTTGGTGTTTTCGAATGTCGGCGAAAGATAAACCACGAGCTCGCTCAACTCTACGGTGAATCCAGTGTCCAGAAAATGGCGATAGCTGGGAGAATACGTTAGGCAGGCATGTTGCAAGAATGCCGGACAACCATCCTGTAAATCTGGTGTTCGGCTCTAATTCGGCTGGTTCAAAATGAGGTGAAGCGCAGTGAGCAAGGTTGGCGCATCAAGTGCAGCATGATTTGGCGAGTGTAGGTTGCGACTTCGAAGGTCAGAAAAAGATACAATTTATGTTTTAGGATGATTCCGATTTATTAGAGAAGAAAAGAATTTCCGAAGCAACAAGAAAGAGAGGCGGAAAAATTGCATATCTCAGGAACGAAAAGTGTTGCGAGCACGGACAAAACCAACAATCAACTCGCAACCCACTGAAGAAAACTCTCGAAAATGCAAAATTTTAATACTTTAATACGATATGCATCGGCTCTGTTGAGTTGTTTCTAACGACATTCGAGCCTACTAAATAAACGAATAAACATAATTTCGTGATTTTACGTCGAGCTTTTTAAAACTGCAAACAAAAAATTAACTTCTGTTAGTTGTCAAAGTGATTCTTTTATTTACTCTTCGGGAGTAAAGTGGTGAAACACACATAACCAATAAGCTTAATAACAATAAGATTATGTTTTTTATGATTTAATAAAACAATAAAGAGGAAAGCAACTAAGGAAGGGGTCCTCCCTGCTCGTCAAAAGGCGAAGCTACAAAGCAAGACCATGCTGGAGGTGGCTGGATTCCCGGTCTGGTCAGAGTTTTCGTTAAGAAAATTTCTCGACTCCTGGGCATAGCATATGATCGTACGGTACCTGGCATCGAAAGCTCTCAATTAATAACTATGGAAGTGCTCTAGAACACTAAGTTGAGAGCAAGCTTATTTGAAAGCAATAAGCTTGAAATGCTAAAGAAGAAGAAGAACTTAGGAAACTGATGCTCTGAATGATGCATTCAATCGCAGGTGTCCAAATTACCCTACTACATTGTCTTAATAGTACGCGTAATTGCTTCAATCCATAGACGCACGAAACCGATGATCCAACTTGCGGCAATATGCATTTAGGATTGCATTATACCCGAAATATAATCGGCAACCGACGGAACTAAACTGAATGCCTTAATCTACAGGGAGCATACAAGACGGTTACTGTCGTTTTTCATACCGAACATTGAAACTTCCAAGGCATCTCCTCCCGAGGATACTCAAACGTCAGATGTACCCAAACCTGTGTATGCATTCTGACACAGTGTCTCTGTAAACATTACTTCCATCCATTTGGCCAGACACCCGGTTGCTACACCGGAAGATCCCGTACGCCACCTGCCAACACTGCCTTGTTTGCCGTATAACACACCATCAGCGAGTTACAGGCGAAAAGAAAATTTTCTTCCACGGAGCAGCTCGCGAATCGAATGGTGCTACTGCTGTGTTTTGTTGAAGCGGGTGGACAACCTGCACCACAACCACAACCACCACCCCCCGAACGTAGGGGGAAGAGGCAAAGGATAGTGGTCACTCTCCCCGATCACTTGTTTGTCGGCTGCGCTCCCGTATCTCAACACTCTCGCGGCTGATTCGACACGGGCTCCGTCTTAGTGTGTCTAGTGTCTCCTGCTCTCGGCGAACAATCGGTGTTCCAGGATGAGTGATGGATACTTCTGTCGACCTGCTAGGATATTGTTTCGATTTATCCTGCACAATGGACGATAGTGAAGCGAAAATAGTGCCCCATGGACGCGTGAGTGTTCGGTGTCGGTAGAAACAATGGAATTCGCCGCTGGTACGGCCTTGATAGTGTACTAATTCAAACAGTGAAAAAGTCTAGTTTTTCTATCACAGAATCTTGTGTGAAAATTTTGGGAGCGGCAGGAAGGAATATATTCGTGAGCGTGAATCTTGGATCGAGTGAGAGTGAACCGCACGGTCGTCTCAGCAGGGTTGGTTCGTTTGCGCGGAGCAGAATATTATATGTGTATGTGTGAGTGTGTCAGAATAATGGGAGATTGTGCGAGCACTTGGCTCTGCGGTGTCGGAAGAATACACGGAACATACCCGTACGGACTATCTAATCTACAGCTGGCCGAGTAGAAACGGTTGTCGATTTGATTACCAGCCTAACGGCGACAGACGTTTTCCTATGCTAAGATGCTACAGCATGGCGGGATGCAAAAGTGTACCAATCGATTTGCCACCACTGAAATCTCCCTTTTAAATGAAGTAATCTACTACAACACACCGGGGGTGATCTTGCCGTAATGTAATGCGCGATGCATGCATGTCTGTGTGTGGTTCTTAGACGGTCCTCTCGCGCTTATTCAGGGAACGGCCATGGGGCCATCGAAATGCGAGAGCGAACGTCTGGAGAAAATCGCCTGAGTGCAAAAAGTGCTGCTACTATTATACCTACTATACACATTCACAAATAATGTAACTACACACAATTTGAGTCATCTGAGCTAGGCAGCGGAACTCTGACCGAGAACCGTTGTAAATGCGCTCCGCACTGCTGCTGCCGTCTGCTCGCCAGTCTGCCCTTCTTCGACCGAGTGGATGTGCACCTTGCTGTAAATGTCGGAAGATTTATTCCACTATGCTTGGCCAAATGATTCAATTTATTTTCCGATTGCTCGATTCAAACCCTGGTGCAAGAATAGGTTGGCCCAGCAGCGAAGGAAGAATGGAAAAGTGACACCAGTACAGAGTGTGTATGCGAGCGACTAATATCGAAGAGACAGCAAAAAATCGATAATCTGTCATCGTGTATAATCACACGCCCCCCTTTGAAGTGTACGGTTGCTATTTTCCTGTTTTTCTGCTGCTCTTTTTGAATTGCCGAATGGAAACATCTTACAAGTGGCAGCAGCAGCAGATATGGCATATTCGAGCCGGAAAATCGTTGCGTGGCGTGGCGATTGTCTCCCTCCGGAGAATGCATCTGCTTGGGAAGTTGTGATGAGCTCGATTGGCAACTGTGATGTGTGATTGTTTTGCTTGTTGAGTCGAACATTTTCGTCGATTGAGGCAGTATATTAATTTGATATCCATGCACTTTTAATTTTGCTAGCTTTATATGGTTGCTCATTCTACTGTTGCAGATTATAGACATTGGAATGCATATTTACGAAACAATTACTCATACAGACAATAGGACAAGCTGACAATAGGACAAGCTGACATGAAAGCATTTTTCAAATCATACCAAATGTAAGAATTCTCTTTTTGACAAACAAAATAGTTCCCTCGAAAAGTATAATGGTTCATATTCTCGTTGGATTATCTTTGCGAATGTAAAAAGTTAATAAACATGTCTTCTCTCATATATTTTTTTACAGGGTGCGGCATGAAAAAAATGCGAAAATTTATGGTATTTCTTTAACTTGGGTGTTAAATTTTTGTGACGAATAAAGCGTTTTGGGTCATATTGACCCGGATTTTAAATTCACACTGTTTTATGATTAAATTTAAAGTATTTGCAGTCAAATGCTTATAAGAATCCCAATTTTTAGATTCTTGTGAGTACTGTCTCTTTTTACCCGATTGGCTACAAGGAATCTGTGCCGGAAGAGGTCATGTTTTGCCACGATCCAAAATTGCCAGATAGGGTAAGGGAATGTAATGTTAGCCTAGTTCCTTCATTTGGCCTATGTACCAAATGTGTCATTAGTTTAGCGATAATCAACAAAATCATGTTGCTATTAGGATGACCGTTGTAATCCGAAGCAATTTAGACCATATTAATTAACTTATAGTTGTTCACTTCAAACATCATGATATTTTATAAGTAGTCTCATTCTAGCCTAGAAATGGCCCTAGGGATACCGTTTAGGAGGAGATAAATACAGAATTTCACCGAAACATGCCTTTCGACGGCTCAAGCTTTATGATTTTTCATGAACAGTCTACTTCTAGCCATGAAATGGACCAATGACAGTTGCCTTTATTAACATACGAATTAGGATTGGTTGATCTTGGATTTATCTTTACGTGATCAATCCTTTTGATGTCAATTTTCAATTTTCTGATTTATCCTATTCAATTTATCCTATCCATATTTCATGTCATCAGCATAGGGTGCGGCCTATCTCGGCAATGGGCCATATTGAAACTGAATGATTCGATTTTATTCACATGCCTAGTGTCTATGGGGAACTATTCATGAACAGAATTTTGGGCTTGTACGGCTGAGTAATATTGGTTGGTGACGAGATTTGGTCCCTTGTTGCACCCAGGGCTGATTACTGGTAAATTTGATATACTCTAAAACGACACATTGATATATTCTAAAACCTCCCAACTTACTTTTAAATGAGTAAATATAGTAAAAAAAGCTATGTCAATTGGATCCATTTTCTGGCAAATTCGACAAACAACACAGACTTCGTGAGTTTTCTAAATCAAAGAAAAACTGATCCAATTGACATAGCTTTCTTAGTTTATCATTTTTTTTTCTTATTTATGAGCAGTGGCGTATAATTGTCAGGCGAAGGAGGCGGTCCATCCCGGTTGTTATTTAGACAGTTGCGAAAGGGAATGCTGAATCACTTTGCTGGCTCCATAGATGATTTCAACTGAATTTGTTTAATTTTTTTATCACTTTTGCGAATAATGAGAACAACCCATGTGGACATTAATAAGAGAGTACACACTTAGATTTTTTTACAGAAATCTGTAATGTTTTACCGAATTCTCAACAGCTGAACGTTCGGTAATCCGATTTTACGGATTTCGGTGAAATTTTACTGATATCTGTAAAAAATTTACAGGATTTCGGTAAAATTTCACCACAATCCGTAAAATCGGATTCCCGAACGTTCAGCTGTTGAGAATTCGGTAAAACTTTACAGATTTCTGTACAATAATCTGAGTGTGTAAATGAGAAATTGACAAGATTTCCTTTGTCAATGACTATTAGCTTGAATTAGTGACCATAGCTGCTTTGTCAATATCTTCTTGCATGGTCGAAATTTAGTAGCATCCGCATGTTTCGGCTAAAAGCCGTATTTGTCTCTTACTGAACTGTTCCCTCGTAGTATCCGGGTTGTCCCGGAATGGTTAATATGGTCATTCGCCCATTTAATGACTAGAAGTAGATTGTTAACAAAAAGTCATGAAGTTTAAGCCGTCGAAAGGCATAAAAGGTTCCCCCGGGTCATCTGGATTGTCTCAGAATAGCGAATATGGTCATTGGTCCATTTCAAGGCTAAAATTAGACTACTGAACAAAAATCATGAAGATTGAACCGTCGAAACGGATATTTAGGCGAAAATCTGTATTTGTCTTCTCCTGAAGGGTTCCCCTGTAGTACATATTCGAATTGTCTCGAAATGGCAAATATGCTCATTGGTCCATGACAAGGCTAGAAGTAGAATACTCAACAAAAATCATGAAGTTTGAGCCGTCGAAAGGCATGTTTAGACGAAAATCTGTATCTGTACAGATGGGCATCAGGATTGTCCCGAAATGGCCAATATAGCCATTGGGCCATTTCTAGGCTAGAAGTAGACTACTTATACACAGTTTAAAACAAAAACAGGTTTTTTTCTGCGTTATCTAATGCACCTATAAGGAACGCTAGATTTGGCAGAAACTAATGGAATATTTAAATGTGAATTTAGGCCAGATAACGCCTGAAACAACTCTGTTGTGTGAAAGATTGCAAACATTGTTGTATGGCGCATGGAAGATTGCAAACAATTTCGTTCTTTACGCTTTCTTTGGCTTGAAATTAAACCAAGGGATTTTACGTGCGTGTTAAAATTCATTATTTTATTCTGTGTAAAAATTCATGCTCCATCGAAAGGAATGTTTCATCGAAAATCCGTTTTTGTCCCTGCTTCTAGGGTTTTTCCGGGGCATCCGGGTTGTTTCCTAATAGCCAAGTCATTGATCCATTTCAAGGCCCCCGAAACTATTCATGAAAAATCATGACGTTTGAGCCGTCGATATGTATGTTCCGATGAAATTTTTTATCTGTCGCCGCCTCACGCATCATGGCAAAACATGCCCTCTTCCGGAACAGATTCCTTGAGGCCGCTCGGGTTAAAAAGGGTAATACTCACCAGAAACTAAAAATTGGGATCCTAATCAGCATTTTGACTGCAAAGACTTTAAAATATGGTCGTATATAGTTTCCACAATGTGAGTTTAAAATCCGGGTCAATATGACCCGAAACACCTTATTTGCAACTTTTTTTTTAACAGTCCTTCAGAAATGTAAAAAAAAATGAGTTCGATGCAAAACCTTCACTTCCTATGATTTAGGAAAAGCCAAGGAAACTCTAACGTCTAGATGCCTATTAAAGAAAGTTATAGCATTTTTAAAATCCATTCCGGATCATATTGACCCGACACCATAGGAAGGTTAAAATCCCATTTTCAACTACTTTAAGCAATAATATCAACATTTGCAAGTTCAATTATCTTTATTATTTATCGTCCGCCCACATCGACTGCCATGGTCTTCACACTACGGTGAGATGTATTACAGGCTTGTGCATCAACATACGCCCAAATCGAATTATCCAACGGGTTAAGGTCCGGGCTGCTAGGGGGCCACAAATCTTTCGGCCAAAACTGAATGTTTTCACTCAGCCGAATCGTGTGACATCTTGTTTTAAGACAATTTTGATCCACAGAGAAGATGGCCTGCACCTATGGAAGCACTTGGTCCTTCAAAGTACCGATGTACACTGCGGGATTGATGTTAAAACCAGCAACGATTAAAACATTTTCAAACAGTTGGATGCTATCAAGCCAAACATCATGACACCAACCGGATGTTGGGTTTGGAACTTAAACTTCACCTTCTCCGGAACATCCTCAAGTTTGTTCAGTGAAATGAACCTCCCTGTTTTGAATGTAGTGATAATGTAATGTTGTTGAATGTAGTGGTAAAGACTGGACTCGGAAAAAATGAGACACACAAAAATGATCACCAAAAATTAATTTTTAATCGGATACTTCTCAAATTTTCAGGAATTAAACAACTATATATTAGCTATGTTTTGGCATAACTTATTTATTGAATTTCCTCCCCCAAGCTGAGTACTCGTACATTTCTCTTAACACTGCTCATGAGATCTTGGGCGAGGCTTTGCCCATCTTCCTTACACAATTTCTCCCAGTTTTTCTTTAAAGCTTCATCAGTTTTCAATGTTTTTCCGCTTTTCTTCAACTTCTTCTTCATTTCCGCCCAAAACTTTTCGATCGGACGAAGTTCTGGTGTATTTGGCGGGTTCGCCTCCTTCGGGATCACATTAATGCCCTTCGCTTCGTACCAATCCATTAGAGGCTTGGCGTAATGGCACGAAGCGAGATCCGGCCAGAACAGCGTGCCCGTTTATGGTGCCGGTTGTAACGAACGGCTTGCTGTACCGTCCACACTCGCAGATCGCCTGCCACAACAGGTACTTCTTCGCGAATTTGTCCATCTTTCTCTTCCGGAACTTTTCCGGAACCTCCATGCGGGACGTACCGACAAAAAACTCGAGCCCGGGGATTTGCTTGGTGTCCGCCTTGATATATGTCTCGTCGTCCATGACGAGACAGCCTGGCTTGACCAGCCACTCACGGTACAGCTTCCGCGCACGCAATTTGGCCACCGTGTTTTGCTTGTCAGTCCGGTTTGGCGCCTTCCTGACCTTAAAAACACGTAGCCCAGCGCGCTTCATAGTCTGCTGGACGAACCACTTCGACGAATTGACCTTTTTGGCCACGTCTCAGGTGGAAAGGTTCGGGTTATTCTTAAAGTACTGCCTCATCTTCCGCGCCTTCTCTGGGTATGCCATTTTCGGTTTTCGGCCGCTTCCAGCGCGCCGCTCGATGGTCTTCGTCTTCTGGAACATCTTCACAACGCGGAACACGGTGGAATGGTGGATTCCAAGGCTTCTACCGATCCATCTGTGCGACTGACCAGGATTATCGATCACCGCGCCCAAGATTTGCTGGCGTAGCTCTTCTTGTTTCGAATGCATCTTGAAAACTACTTGACAGATTTTGCACATATAAACATTACACTTTAAACTAGTATTACCCAAAATTTCATTAATTTTTACCCACGCGATAAAAAGTTACACCCAATACAAAGTGTCGCATTTGTTCCGAGTCCAATCTTTATAATAAAATAAATTCGATTACCTGGCAGACTAGCAAAATAGCAATGAAAGCTTGAGCTTGAAATAAGGCGAAATAAATTTCATAAGAGTATTTATGATGCCAAAAATGGAAACATAATTTAAAAACTGAAAATTTGAATTTTTCGCTAACTCTTGTGTGCTATTTGAACCATTGAACCATAGACGATTATTTATGTCTGTGAAATAGGAAATTAATGATTTTTAACAACGTTAGTTTGAATTGCTATATGTTTTGGAAAAGAATAACAAAGATTTTTTGAGCAGAACTTGTCGTTTATGATCCGTTCTCTCAAAAAACGTAAAAGATTTTCCAATCTTTTCAAAAGCATAACGTGGGTCATGTGGGTTAAAACTTACAAAAAAGCATAAAAGAAAATGTCGAAGAAAATGTCATTAAAAATATAGTGAAAATATGTTATAATATAAAATGAGAATAACAATTCTTTTTGCATTTACATGTCTGTAGATTGTGTATCTGCTGAAATTTTAGACGAACTTGGGTATCCATTATGAACCTAAAAGTTTAGGCACTGTATCATAGCAACGAGAAAAAAAATTACTATACAATACTTGTATATCTAAAATTTGGATATGCTCCTCCGTTTCCTTGCATCGCAATAATCATTTGTAGTTAATCTCATATGCAATAAACTGATTTAATTAATGAAATGAACCATTTGAAACCCATATGTTACTTCGGTAATTGTACAAAAAAGTGAATAGATAAATACAGGGGAAAATTTAATTGATGTGATATTACCAGCGGTTGGATAGTCATGAAGAATGGATAAAGTTTTTGGTTCATGAACTACCAGTACATCGGTCCCAAACTTAATGATTCGCCCCTAATAACATAACTCACATAAAAACACCCTCAAATATTCTGTTAAAACGACACAGTGAATCATAACAAAAACAAAGCTACTAGTATCGAAGAAGCGCAAGAATGTATTTCAAGGTGCAGACTGCAAGGTATACTTCAGCCCAAGAGGTTCAACAAGGACAACAACAAGGAGCCAATTTCAAATCGCTAGTTTCATATTGATTGTTGATATTACCACATTAGAACTGACTCTTAGTTTCGGGTCTTGACAAAGAATCTGCGTCAAACCTTCAAGTTCGGTGCAAGGCTTATCCGCTCCGTAATCAAGTGGCGCTTTACTTCTGGAAGATACGTAAATCATCTTCTTTGATGGTTAGCAAACAAACATGTTAAAAAAATAGGATTCCCAAAGTCACGATAAACTGTCGGAAGACAATTACATATTTGCTGATCTCGATCTGACGATTTCCACCAAGGAAGGTACAATTTTTATCCTTGACTTGGGCCAAGAACCACCCGCCTGCTTCTTGTCTATAATTAGTCTTGATGTACAGTCTAACAGAGACCAAAATTCAAGAATGCGAAACCAAAACGAAAATGTTGTGGAATGACACTTTCAGTTGCAGTTGCAGTTAGTGGCAGCTAATGGGGTTGAGATTTTTTTTAATCCAATATTATAGTCTATCAACCCTTAAAATATTTGAACTAATGAACCTAACATGTATTTGTTTAGAATAAGTGTCCGAGAACCATTTGGTACCTTGGTACCCACTGGTACACTCAGCCAGTACATTGGTCAATCGTATTGTTTTGGTTCATGTTTTGACATCTTAGGCTGTACCTTTAGACAGGGTAGCTAAAAATGCTCACAGTAGAGATAATAGCAATTGTGGAAGAAAATTTCGTAAACTTAATTCTGGTCTGGTCCTGGCCTCCTAACCTATATCTTTCACTCTTCATAATAATTTGTAAACAACTAGACCAATAGCTGTCAAAATAAGTCATAACACTGAGTATGCTCTAAAGAGGGCTACCCCATATGGCAAAAGGTCGTTTGGCATAATGTCATTTGGCATAAATGTTGGATTACCAATGGTCATTTGGCATAATGACCATTTGGTACAAAACATTGAAAACATTAAAAATATTACGGTCATATGACAAAAACCCCATTTGGCATACATATCGGAAAATTGAAGCTGCTTCAGGTTCAGTGGGCATAATAATAATTTGGCATAACGTAGACATTCACACTTCAATTGGTATAAAGGTCTTTTGGCATTGGCACCAAACAGTTTGAGAAAGATTATTTGAGTTGAAAATCTGTAAATTAATGTTTGATCAGAAACATTTGGCATAATGACAGTTTGGCATAATGACATATAGAAAGTAAGTAAGATCAATTTCTAATCAATTAACCAATTTCATTTGGCACTGTGGCATTGTAGCCATAAACTTAAATTTAAGAGCAAAATAAATTATTTAGTATACTACACACTCAGATTTTTGACAGAAATCTGTGAAGTTTTACCGAATTGTCAACAGCTGAACGTTCGGTTATCCGATTTAACGGATTCCAGTAAAAAATTACCGAAATCCGGTAAGTTTTTTACAAATAACTGTAAAATTTCACAGAAATCCGGTAAATCGGTTTACCGAACGTTCAGCTGTTGAGAATTCTTTAAAAATTTACAGATTTCTTTAAAAAAAATCTAAGCGTGTACCTAATTATATCATAGATTGTAAAATAATATAAGGACTAAAAAACAGCCTAATTAATAAAGAAGGGGGATTACAATACTTCCCATTAGGCCTATTTGTGACAATTATATTTCAGTCGGTTCGAATGAATTATGCCAACTATTGCTTAATTACATACCTTTAGTCAATCCAAAAATTCACTGTTCAACGTCAAAGAAGAAAACATTTGATTTACAAATTTCAATTTTAACCCTGAAACTTATGAATGCCATATTTCTAAGAACAGCTAAAAAGAAGGGAATATTAAAATGGATAAAAACCTAGGCCAATGGTATTATGCCACATGACCACTTGGAAAAAAAATAGTTTTAATTTATTTTAACAAGCACGTAAAATTTCCCCTCTTTAAATTCCAAGCCAAAGGAGGCGTAAACAACGTAATTGTTTGCAATCTTTCATGCGCCTTACAACAATGTTTGCAACCTTTCATACAACAGACTAGATTCAGGAGTTATTGGGGTTAAATGTACATGAAGTAGCGCATTATTTTCTGCCAAATCTAGTATTCCCTTTATGTGCATTAGATATCGCCGAAAAAATCAATGTTTCTTTTTTTCTGTGTTTTATTTCAAAAGCCAAATGGCCATTATGCCAAACGGCATTGTGTAAAATGACCACTTAGCTCAAGTTATTGTTATGCCAAACAACCCTATGCCATATGAGCTTCCCCTGCCCTACATGATTTTGGTTTGTAGCTATGACGTCACTGGCAGAGCTTAGGGTGGCTTTACCGTTGTTCAAATGTTCTATGGCTTCATTGCAGAGAATTTGATCACGTGAAGGATAGATGTCCACTTCGGCAGTGTTTTCTCGGAATCTCTGATTCAGTGTTTTTTTCCTTCTCAACAATTCTTTACTCATTACATTCATACTTAGTTGTTTCGGTTTAATTTAACTTTGCTTTATCTAATGAGCCATTTCGTTATGCTTCAGTTTTTTCCAGTTGAATCAAACGCATTTGGAAGTGCAGTTGGTTTCAATAGAACAACGGTTTAATTCGTGGTTTGAACGGAACGATAGCCGAGTAAAACTGATGCTAAAAACGTGCAAAAATGTCACGACCCTGTTAAAATACTCCCGGAAGAGTTTCCCACAAGTTCTGTTCAATAGTAGGGGTAAAATTGAGTGGTGAAAGTTCTAACATCCCTATTGTCACATAGTTATTAATTATCGATAAATTTTTCATATTCAATATTTTTCACCGGCAATCTTTTCCCCGATTTAGTTTTACAAAGCTTCCACCATTAAATCAAGCATCATAATTGACCATTCCAGTTATGTCAAAAAAACAAGAAGCTCGTAGCACCTCAACGGGGAATTTTCACACGAGGGAAAAATCACCGCTTGAAGCTCCCATCTGCGTGTTTTGCACCCAGGGGAGGTTCCTCGAATGAAAATGGCTCCTCCTTGCATAACTTCATCCATTGAATTAATGACTCGTCACAACGGAAATCTTGACCTCAATACATCGATCCATGTTTTGATTTCTGTTGAACGTTGAACATTGGATGTGCAGCACGGTTTACATTTTTGTTTCCCTTGCCTGCTTCTGAGCTGTAAATTAAGATTGAGGGTGGCTTTTCGCCGCGATATCCTTCGGGTAGCAGTTTCGTGTGACGACGACACTCGTAATAGGTTTATCATAGTTTGACGGATTTGGCCCTACCGAACGCCTAGAAGAGGAAGGAACACGTTGTCCGCCATCGACCGGCGCGCGGACTATACAGTCAGATTGTCTTGTGTGGATGTCATAATCTAATTATGCTGAAAGGGAAATATACAAGCTCTGGAAACTTCAATCGAGGTAACCTATTCACGTTTTTCTGCTTCTTTCGTGGAAGGGAAAAAGAAGGGCATTGGTTTGGGAAAATTGGGTGAGGAGGTGGAAGCAAATGGCAAACTACCTGCAAAGAAACCTCACGAAAGTCAGGTGACTGTTACTCGCGATGAAAATCTGTTGTAGTATAGGCCAGGCTCTGACGTCAGGTGGTCAGGGCTGATGTGGGATGCGGGATTTGGCATTTTTTGGCTTCGGCGACAGCTAGGCCAGGATGTGACCCTGGACGTGGTCGAAATGATCCATTGATTAGGATATTAGAAACCTATAAAAGCGTGCAACAACTGGCGACAGCCTTTAGTCTGGTTACTGTGGTTCCTAGATCCTGATAATTGCTGGTGGCTGGTCTCGGTTTGCCTGTGAGTGGTTGGAAACAAGGATCCTTGAAGTGATATTCCACTACTGGGAGATCAGTTCGAGGATCGAGGATGTTGGACGAATGAGTTTGTGCGCGCTGCTGTGACGAGCTAGGGAGGGATGGGAGGTAGGTGGCAAATGGCTGAACATCGCCTCAACTGCAACTGTGTAGGACAGAACTGGTTGCAGGTTTAGTGTTCGCGTGACCAGCACCGAGCGTGATCATCGTAGTTCAGAGTGTGATTGTGGGGGAGGAATGATCTCACTGCGCGTGCAATCATAATGACTTACGGCACAAACGAACGAAGATCAATGATAGTGGAGTTCTGAAATAAAATACCGATCATCCGTTGATAGTGGACAAGTGATCATTTACTGATGAAGATTTTTACCTTTCTTTTCATTTTCTTCCCGCCGCCGCCTGTCGTCGCAAATTGAAGTGCATGGATAAGAAGATTTGAGGCAGAATTTGTTATTTGTCTTGATAAGAATTAACGTGAAAACAAGTACGGAAAATAGTGATATATGATCAGCGGAACAGGCCGTTGCGGCAAAGTTCAGTGGAATAACAGCAGCAGCCGTCGCCACCAGCAGCACCGCCGCCTTCGTTGCCGTCGTCAGGAGCAGGAGCAGGCGGATATTCGGAGAACCAGAACCAGCACCGTTGTTAACTGGTCCGTCCCCGCCTTTGCCAGTTGTTACAGTGGCGGTCGCAGTCGTTGCAGCTTATAACGACCGCATCCGCAAGACGAGCGACGACAACGACTTAGCGCGATCATCGTTCGTTTTCTTCGTCCTTTGACACACTCACTATCTAAGTCCCGTCTAAGTCCTTAGTTTCCTCATCGTTCCTCGTTTTAACTTGTTTAATCAACTACATCTACCCTGCATGCGTGGCTTGTTTTTGTCCTGATGAGTTTCGCTGCATAATTTGATTTGAGCCTGGAAGAAACCACCCACGAAAAGCAAGAAAGGAGAAGTCGTGCGGGGGTCAGTGCAGGGTGTGCCGGCCAAGGAAGTATCGTGTGAAGAAAAGCAAGTAAGCCGACCGAAATAAGTAATAATCAAATTATTCAGTGTTCAGCCGGTGGTGGTTCTCCGGTGTGCGCTGTGGTAGTTATTTGTGATAATACAAAAACACGGGACAGTCGCGCTTCGAACGTGAGTCCGGTGCGGTACTCATTACCGTTCGGACGACGACCAACGGTGCAGAGCAGTAGGCACCAGGAGCCAAGATCTCCAGGGCACCGATCGCCGTCAAAGTGTGACCACCCTCACACTCAACTCAACACACAACACATCCAACCATGGAGTGCTGTCTGTCCGAGGAGGCCAAAGAGCAGAAGCGTATCAATCAGGAGATTGAGCGGCAGCTGCGACGAGACAAGCGAGATGCCAGACGGGAGTTGAAGCTATTACTATTAGGTAAGTGGATTTTTTTTTTCTTTGTTAAAATTGGTAATTTATAAAACTCTCGGTTCGATCTGATTAGCATTGATACGGGAAGGTTGTGGAATGACTCCACTTTTCGCTTTCCATCTTGTTGTAATGAACTAATTGGATTACTTGCGCACTTCATACTAGGAACTTTGAAGCAGTAAAGCGAATAATGCTCAACTATATAACAGTTCTGATATCCTGACAAGGCTAGGAAAATTTTCAGGAGTTTGAGATGAGATGAGTTTGGATATCATCGAAAAATGTGAAATATTGATATTTGGTAGTGCAGATTTGTCTTAAAGAAATGTAAAATAAATAAGTGAAAAGCTGTTACTAAAAGAGCCATCATAGCTGGTATCGAAGCTCCGTTCAACTTTACCATTGTAGGCTTGAGTCAAGCGTAGAATGCCCACGAATTCCCAGAAAATACAAAAGTCTTGGATAAATAACATTCTAAATACTAACGGTTAAAGTACTTTACAAATCTATACATCAATTTGTAACGAATTTGACTAAGCATTTTCAGTGCGTTATTCTAATAATATATCAAGCATAAAACATGCTGATATCAGACAGCTAACATTACGGTAGCTTTGCATATGCTATTATGAAACAATTATGCATTCAAACTGCAAATGTACAGAAAGAAGAATCTTAAATGCAAGTATGATGCAAAAATAGTGCATATTTTAATGCCAAATGGTTACCTGGGTGGCGACATTGAAGTGTATATTGACTAAATATTGAAAACCGTTCCCATACGTTCCATATTGGTAAGAGGATAAAGACGCGGAATAAAAACACATCGAATACGAAGCAGCGAGTTCGAATTCCATCCTAGGAAATTAAAAATTGCAGCGAATTTGAGTTTCCATATAAATAAGAAAAAATGAGGTTTCTAAATAGAATGCAAAAACGTCCATCAGAAAAAGAGAAAAAAGATAAGAGGCAAAACAGGAAAATGAAAATAAAAGGTGTTCCGATCAAAATGTGGTCAAACAGTAATGTGTGTGAGTCTATCAAAGTTGTTATCAAAAGTCAAATTCTTTTTCTTTTTCGAGTTTTGTTTCTACGGAATTCAGGATAAATTTTCAGATAAGCTTCCTTTCTACCGAATGCGAATTTCCGGGTCGTTCGTTTAACACCTGCCATAAGATTTTGTACAGTCTTTTTATCCAGTTTATTTGCCGCAGAACGCCAGTTTGCCTTGAACTGTTTCTCGCTCACAACAGCTTTTTGAGTCTTCTTAAGGTTTCGCTTGACGATAGCCCAATATTGTTTGATCTAGCGTGTTAGGGGGTTCTTGTCCTTGGGCACCACTTGAACGTTGTTGGCAGCATACCACTCCATGGCCTTTTTTCCGTAATGGCAAGATGCCAAATCGGGCCAAAATATCGCTTTATTATTTTCTGCCAAATCTAGCATTCCCTTTATGTGCATTATATAACGCAGAAAATTCAATGTTTCTTTTTATCTGTGTAGTCTAGCAAAATACTAGACCCGCAAACCACTACTTCCTTATTAACTATAAGCATGCGGGATTCGGATGAATCCGATAATCCACCCGATATCCTCACACAACACTGGGTTCCATCCATCGTAGCCTTGATAAGTCGGGTCAGCTTCCCCGGAAAGCTGTTCTCGTCCATGATCTTCCATAGCTCATATCGGTTAATTGTATCATATGCGGCTTTGAAGTCGATTATAGATTGGGCAGATAATAACCCCATCCTTCCACTCCTCCGGTAGCAGTTCGGTATCCCAAATCCTGACTATCAGTCGATTTGCCAACTTGTCCGGGCCCATCTTGATAAGTTCTGCTCCGATGCCATCCCTTCCTACCGATTTGTTGTTCTTTAGCTGCTTGATGGCATTCTTAACTTCAACTATCGTCGGGGGTGGCACATCTCCGTCACTTACTGTATCGACTACGTCTCTTCCATCGCTGTCTTGGTCCTCTTCCTGTACTCCATTCAGATATTCATCGAAGTGCTGCTTCCACCTTTCGATCACCTCACGATCGCCCGTCAGGATTCTCACCACTCGGCTCGCGGCACGAAGCCTTTGCGGGATGCGTTGAGTTTCTGGTAGACTTTCACGTTTCATGTAAGTGTTCCGCACACTCCTCCTCCGCCTGGCGGCGCATTTTATCCCGGAAGAGTGGGGTCTGCTGGCGCCGCTTCTGTCT
Organism: Aedes japonicus; assembly: GCA_034211315.2. Lineage (NCBI taxonomy): Eukaryota > Metazoa > Arthropoda > Insecta > Diptera > Culicidae > Aedes > Aedes japonicus. The sequence continues at coordinate 95,449 of JASCZW010003017.1, forward strand.
GTATCGTTCCATACTATGACGGGTAGCTTGACGCAACATAAGTGCCCGCGCTGCGTTCTTCTCATTCAACACCTGCTGACATTCCTCGTCGAGCCACTCGTTCTGTCGGCTTCCTCTAAACGTTGTTTAGTTCACGATTACGTGATTCAGTTTCCGATGTATTTTCGCTTGTGCTCGAATTCATGACTGCAGTTCACGAATCTGGGTACGGATTTTTTCCGTGTATAAGCGGTTGTTAACGCTTTGAAGCGTGGTCTAGTATTTCGACGCGCGTAATCGCAAGGGAGAGCTTGATTCAAACTTGTAACAATGAAGATTGGATTTGAAGGCCTTTGTTTTTGGCGAAGAATGGGTAGTGGGATAAAACAGTGAAGCAATATCAGAGTTATTTACCACTGAGGTAGGATATGGATTTATATACAATTAACCGTTAGGTGACAATTAGCCTTGCACAAGGATAAATCGGTTCATTGCTATGATTTGTCTAATTTTTCATTACCCTGTTCTTCACTAAAACCAATCAATAGTTTAGATAGTCACTGTGGAGTAGGTTTTGAAACTTACCCGGATATTTTCACCTCTGGATATAGTCTATGGAACGAGGCATTTCTCTTTCTATTATTTATTGGTTAGAGCTTATCTTGAGTAGTTCTGTAAAAAGTCATTTGGGTTCAAAGCAGTTCATTAGTCGATAACTAGTTCCAGGAGCTTATTTTCCAAATTTCACGTAGGACCAAATTTGTGTTTGATTATTTTCATAAATTTGGTTAACAATGTATTGCTCTAACTTCAGTATCTATTGCGTGAGAGCAGATTACCGGAATATTCAAATGATATTCACCATTAAATATCATTTGAATATCGAAGTGAATTCGTAACTTCGATATTACGATATTATAAAATTAGTCTAGAGCTACAATTCCATCATGCACCATAGTTTGGAATTCAGTTTCTGAAACAAATTATCGCTAAATTAATCCGACTGAGTCGAAATGACTTCTTACAGCACCGACCGTGAGCAGCGAGGCAAGTTATTTTTCATCAGACGAATCAAACAGAAACAAGTAACATGTTTACAGCATAATGGAACGATCCGCGAATGGTTTTCGTCCTATTCACTTTTCTGAAGCGCAACGCTTCGCGACGGTTCGCGTTGAACCAGATGAGAGCATGGAAACAAGGAGCAGCATTGAAGAGCCTGTCAAATTTGCTTCCACTGTCATTCTCAGTGACTGTCGAGTAGATCGAGGTTCAAGTGTAGCCACACTGAAAATTTATTTCAGTTTATATTACGAAATCGAAGGTAGAACTTCCAAATCTATTCGTTGTTTTCTGCAACGAAACTGATTTGTACTATTTATGAAGTTACCTTTGTAATTAATGGCACCTACGCAACTGTCAAAAGCAGTCAAAATAAACTTCTCTCTGATGGTTGCATGAATGACTGACAGATCTACTATATCGACTCGAAATGCGATTGAAATAAAAGCGCAACCACGTGGAGTTGTCCAGCGTTCTTTTTTAATGTTTCTGTCATGGGATTAGATCCTGTATTTTTTGGAGAGCGCTGATACTGAATCCGTGGTTTATATCACTAGGAGATGGTGACTCGTGAGAAGGATTATTGATGATTAATGCATGAACACGATTAAAGAGGAGCAGAGATTGGCTGGTATTCACGAAATTCATTTCGTGCATTATATAAAAAGGTGTAATGATAGCATTTCACCAGATAAAAGGCAATATGAATGTTTTTTAAGGAGTGTATCGAAAAGTAGTTATAAACTTCCAAATAATAAAATAGGCATGAAAACATGGTTAAAATTAACATACTATTTCAGTTTATTATAGCTTAACATGTTTACAAAAGATCCAAACGGAAAAACTAGTCATCATGTTCATTTCTGTAGAATGCCCGTACCTTTGACTTGACACCTGCCATCAAATTCTGCACAGTGACCTTTGTGCACTTCCTGATGCCGCTGCTCAATTTTTCTTAAAATCGGTCATGTTTTGGGACACTGTACCATCCTTCTTAAATATACGCTCGACTATTGCTATTGCCCAATAGCGTTCGATCGGTCGCAACTGGGGACAGATTTGGTGGGTTGATGTCTTTTTCACGAACTTGATGTTATTCTCCGTCAGCCACTGTAGAGTGGATTTGGCGTAATGTGCCGATGCCAAATCTGGCCAGAAGAGAGGAGGGGACTGGTGCTTTCTATACAATGGTAGCAACCTGTTCTTAAACATTCCTTTGATAACTCTCAGCATTTATAGTTCCTTTTGTATAGAAAATTGAAGAACGCAAGCCACATGTGCAAATAGCTTGCCAAATGAGCACCTTCTGACCGAATTTCTCCATCGCAACAGTCGTATCTGCGGTTGGCACACGTTCCCCAACAGATTTAGTATAAAACTGCGGCCCCGGTAGCGTTCTTGAATCTTCTTTAACGTATGTTTCGTCATCCATCAAAATGCACTGGTCGACATTGTCCAAAATGCAGCTGTACAGCTTTCGAGCCCTGGTTTTGGCACGAGACTTTTGTTCCGGAGTTTGTTTGGGCACTTTCTGCTTTTTGTACGTCTTCAAGTCATTCCTGCGCTGGATTCGTTGAATCATTCCGATGCTGGTCCTAGAACTTCTTGGCTAGATCGCGAGTAGAGGGTGCGATAGACAGATTTGTTCCGTTGAATATAATCCACAACTTTTGAAGTCCAAATCAGCTGTTGGAGCCGGGTTTCCGGCCACTTGCCTGGTAAATCCTTGAGGGAGCACTCCTTACCAAACTTTTCGATGATGCGTTTTACACGTTGCCGGGTGAACATTTACTCTTTTCGCAATCTGGTTTTAAGTAACACCCTTTTCGGTGCACCAAGTGTGCAGAATTTTCTTTTTAGTCTCAAATTCAATTCGCGACATTTTGAATACAACTTTATCAACGGAAATGAATGAACCGAATAATCATTTTTGACATGTAAACAAAGCAAATGGCGCTTACACGCTAAAAATATATACAGTAGTTTATGCGTAATAACGCATCGAATGTTTATAACTACTTTTCGATACACTCCTTATAACATACGAGACATTTGTTCTATTTACAAAATCCATGTTTACGAGAGTGAATGTCTTTTTACGAAAATAAATTTTCAGTGCAGAATATCAAGCTGATCTAAGGCCACAATAAAACTAGAACAGGACGCAGGGTATATACACTGATAGGCAAAATAAAGTGCCCACCTCATCGTTTTTTTCAATTTCTCTCATTTACTTGGTTCAAATTAAAGTAAACACACTGTATTTTTTTTATTATCTTATTTTTTATATTCTTTTTAAGTTTCACTTATGGAGTACTGCAAAAAAGGGAGTTTTACTTAAAGAAAAAAAAATCAATTTGTGTTGAACAAAAAACAGTGACAAAATAAAGTGCCCACTTCATTTAGGCTACAGAAAACATAAATTAAAGTAAAATAAAAGCATTTTAATAATTGATGTGTCCTCCTTTGGCCTTCAGGACCTCCTGCAGGCGCTTCGACATGCTCTCGACCAGGTTCTTTAGGTGCTGTGGATCTAGCTCTTCCCAGGCGCGATACAGGGCTTCAAAATAGTTAGTCCGGGCTTTGTGGAGGCCATTCCAGCGGTTTGATCCGACAAGACCGGAAGAAAGACTTGGTCTTCTTGGCAGTATGCTTCGGGTCGTTGTCCTGCTGGAATACGAACTTCTCTTCAAGGCCCGCCTGGATCAGCGAAACCTCCAGATTTTCTCGCAGGATGTTGATGTAAGAATCTGCCGTCATTATCCCGTCGATTTTCACAATGCTTCCCACTCCACTCCACGAAAAACACCCCCAGACCATCACATTTCCTCCTCCATGCTTCATCGTGCCTTGGATGTGGCGCTCCTGAAGCTCATCTCCCGATCTGCACCAAACACGATCCCGCCGCTTTCGGTTAAACAGCTCGAATTTGGATTCGTCCGTCCAGAGAACCGTTTTCCAGAACTCTAGGGGCTTATCAGCATGCTCCTTAGCAAACTTAAGCCGTTTGGCTTAGTTTGCCTTGCTGATAAATGGGCGCTTCCGGGCAAGTTTGCTATTCAACCCCTGTGCTACGAGACGGCGACGAACAGTTCGACCGGAAACTGATAACTGAAGGGTTTCCTGGATCTCGCGGACAGTTACCTTCGGGTTCTTCTTGACTTCGCGCATGATCTTGGTGTCCGTTCTCGCATCCGTTTTCCGCTTCCTGCCTCTACCAGGGCGATCCACCACTGATCCAAACGTTTTAAGCTTCAGAAGAATTTTGCCAACCGCTGCATTACTGATACTGTACTTCTTAGCGACAGCCCGGTGCGATTCACCGTTTTGCACATCACGAACGACCAATTTTCGGATACACAAGGGCTTTCCAAAGCACTGCGTTCTCCATTTTTTTCAATTGAATCAAATGCGATCACGTATACAAATGCACCAGGTTGAGCCGTTTGCTTCAAAATATGTCAAAATATCAAAACATCAACAATCGAGGGGTCTTTCAAAAGAAATTTATCGAAAACATATCGATTTTTGAAGTGGGCACTTTATTTTGTCACTGTTTTTTTTTCGACACAAATTGATTTGTTTTTCTTTAAGTAAAACTCCTTTTTTTCAGTATTCCATAAGTGAAACTTAAAAAGAATATAAAAAATAAAATAAGAAAAAAAAACTACACTGTGTTTACTTTAATTTGAACCAAGTAAATGAGAGAAATTGAAAAAACGAAGAGGTGGGCACTTTATTTTGCCTATCAGTGTATCCTCAGCAGGTTGCCCCGGGAGAATAGCCTACTTGATGGCTTGTTGTAGCAGGACCAGTCGATTTCAATGAGGGACATGATAAAGGACTGGAAACTCCACGAACCCTTGTCCAGTCAACAAATCCTTCGACTGCCTTAGGCTACACGCTGGTGAAATAGTTAGAGAGAGACTAAAGATAAAACACATTACGCGTCGTGCCGTATCACCTTAACTGGAATTATTTACGCCTCTGTTAGGAATTAAAGTCTACAATATCACTCGCCTAAATTGACATTTTCTAAATGTGTAAGCGGTAGTAAAAATTCGATACCATTATCGAAATCGAGACAAAAGTTAGACATTGTAAGAACCGGCCAGCAGCAAATTCCATTTTACCACATTTCCTGATTTCGACTCATTCATTCATCTTTCACATCATCATCAAAACAAGCGCAAATGTGTTGTTCAACTCATATTGTGACGGTCTCGGTATTGTATTGTAGTCCCAGCACTTAGCTTCCTGCAGCTCAGAACATCGTCTTACCTCAATTACCCATTGTAAGGCATTCAAATGAAGTTAATTTTTTTCGTTGATTCAATTTGTAACGCTTCCAATCACCGAGCGATTGCAACGCTCCAATTTACACTCTCTCATTGGCCGCCGCCGCTCGGCTTTGTGTATACACAAACAAACCTCTTCTGCCGCGAAACTGGCTCCTAGATTCTACACAAAAAAAAATGTTCCTACAGTGTAAATCCCAATAGTATAACATCACCCCCGAAAATCGAACGGAGAAAGCACGTACAGCACGGAGAATGGAACTCCCGGCGATCGCGCACAAATACACAAACCCACGTGCACAACCACACCGAACGACACCGCGATGCGAATACGGTCGGTGAGAATTTTTTGGAGAGATTCTTGAGTAAAAGTTTTCCCTTTTTTCGGACGGGTCGGGACTTACCTCTACCACCAGATTCGAATTGAAGTCGCTGCTCCCAGAATACATCGAAAAAGATAGGCGATGAGATGAGCAGCAGTAGAAAAACAGCAGAGTAAACGATGTGAAAGAAAATTGGTGTCGTTCAAAGATCCACCAGCGAAGAAAGAGCGAAAGCATAAAGCATCGCAAACAGTCCTGGTGCGCATGTGCTGCGTCTCATCTCGGGGAGAACATGTCATGCCATCATTGCATGCCTTCTATTTTTCTGTTGCTGCTGGAGATTTACACCACCCCACCTCCCTCCTTCACCATGAGATTCACTGACTGACTGGTTTCCTAACATCCAGCAGCATCCTCATCAGTGAGCGAGTGCGGGATGGGTCAGAGCTCGGAATCCAAGCCTATTCGAGATTAGTTCGACCGGTCCGATTGGGAGATATTGTTTATGGGTCTCGTGGGTAACACCTGAGGTTGAACTCCTGCTTAGCGAGTGGGAAAAGCAGAAATGGCAAGACTGTTTAGTGAATGAAAAATTGGCGCAGATTCCTGGGAGAGGGCGTGTGGAGTGGCAGAGGTTGAAAAAAATATTATGAATGACTTTGCGCTTTGATGTAAAATGATTGCGCGGAAAGATGCCCACTTGAGCACGGGCTAATGTGATATGCATACCTACTCGATTTCAAGTTGCGATGCGGGCGCTGGCTTCTGGTAATCGATTACGGAAGGGAGAGTATCGCAGCACGTTTGGGAAGGATATAGTTTTCGCTTTTGATTGATATGGATCTTTCTAGTGTCATTCTGAATTCTTTTTTTTTTCCAATGATTCACAATGGATTGTTTAGATTGAAGAAAGTGCTTTCCTTTTTGTAGGTTATGTCTTTTATTCTAAATACATTCTTTGCAGTTTAGTTCATATAGTGTAAGTACGCCTATTTCATCTTGAATTTTTAGTTGGTTCTAGGCACAACAGTTCCATGATCCCAACTGCGGCATTAAAGCCTGTCCACGTCAAATTTCGGACACCAAAATAATAGCAGCAACAAAAATTTACTCATAATTCAACAAATCCGATTGTTTATTTCACAATAAGGGCAATAATATAGTTACAATAATGGCGTTATATCTACATTAGAAACAGTTGATTAAGATGTTAATCTTTCTTTCTGTTAAATTCACGAACTTTCGGCGGTACACTCAGATACGCCCGCCGTAACGATTCTCCATCTTCTCCTGAAATATTCGGTACCATTAGCTTTCTTCTTAGTTTCGAAGAGTTTCCGCTTAACTAGAGCCCAGTACTTCTCTATTGGGCGAAGTTCTGGACAGTTTGGTAGATTTGCTGTTTTTGGCACGTATTTGCCCTCTTGTATCTTATACCATTTCAGGACGGATTTCGCCTAGTGACAAGAGGCCAAATCAGGTCAAAACAGAGTTGGAGAGTCTTGGCTTCTGATAAACAGTAGCAATCGCTTTTGCAGACATTCCTTCTCGTACACATCGTTATTGATAGTGCCTGTGGAGACGAAACTTTTAGATTTTCGAACCAACTACATATGGCCTACCAAATCAAATACTTCTTCGGGAATTTTGACATCTTCTTTGCCCGGAAATGCTCGGCAATGGCGTTTCTTTGCATTGCGGTGTATCCGGCAGCTGTTTGAAGGTTTCGAGTACGTATTTTTCGTCGTCCATTATGATACAAGAAAATGTTTGCAAAAAATTAATGTAAAGCTCCTTAGCATGACTTTTTGCAGTGAAATTTTGCTTGTCATCGCGGTTGGGCACCTTTTTCACTTTGTACGCCTTCAGTCTTTGCATCTGCTTCATTTTTTCTACGTATGATTTTGACTTCCCAGCTTTGCGAGCCATATTTCGCACAGAAAAATTTGGATTTTCTCAATAATGGCTACCACCTTCTCCATTTGCCGGGAGCATTCTTTACGATTTGTTTCACTTCCAACCTTCCGATCCACAGTCAAGCGCTGAAAAAATGATTTGCAAGCACAAAACACGGTACTCTTCGGTGGTTTTAGTTTTTTGACAAGATCGCGTACCAATAAATTCGGAATTTTGTTCAAAATGCGTTTGCGCACTTCCACTTGATTCGACGCCATTTTACTAAATGTAACAAAAATGTAAACGTCTTGTTCCACGAAATAAAGTGGAGAATTTAAGCTGCCATATCAGTGAAACGTTTCAGCGATTCGTGAAATAATTCAAAATATACACTGAAAGAAAAGTGTCCGAAATTTAACGTGAAATTTAATAGTCATTATATATGAATACAAATTTAAGTTTTAGCCATTTCTACTCAATTCCCCTTCGTCTTTTAACAGCCGGATCGATATGAATAATGAAATGTATAATGTGCTCTTCGTACACAACACACAGACTAATTTATCGCCCAACTTATAAGAAGGGCCAGATCACTCGATGCTTCCCTTTATCGTTTAGTGGTTCATTCGGCTCAGGCTTGACGATAACTCGGTACACGGGCCTTCTGCCAGCCAGTTTTTCCAACTCGATACTTGAAGAGTTCCGGCACCAGACCATTCCCAGCAGCTTCTGCTTCTTCTGTTGTTTGAACGTCATTCGTGACTGGGATAGTACTTCCTCCTTATTTCCCACAACGGGGAGGGGTGTCTCGCCTAGCTCAGTCGGTAAAGGCGCAACTACAAGGCAATACCGTGCTGGAGGTGACTGGGTGCGATTCCCGGTCTGGTCTAGGAATTTTACGTTAAGGAAAATTTCTCGACTCCCTGGGTATAGGGTATGGTTGTACTAGCCATATAATCATACTCATGTAAAATGGTACCTGGCATCAAAAGTTCTCAATTAATAACGGCAGCCCTATAAATGCATCATAAGATTGGATAAATTTTCAATAATAAATTGAAAAACGCTCCCTAAAATGAAATGTATTGCTCGTTAAATTCAACAAAATATTACCATAAAATATATGAAATGTTCCATAGACATGTGACAAAAGCTCCATAGAATAATTAAAAAATTGAGCATTGAAAACCCGGATATGTTCATTAATGCTAGATACAATGCTAAATATATTATTTACAATCTGACAGTGATCCAGTTGAAAAGTAACCTTAAGCTTCAAATAATGTACCATACAAGATCAAGGTACTTTTCATCATCCGTATGGTACACTAATTGATGCTTAAGGTTACTTTTCAAGTAAACCATTGTCAGATTATACATGATATATTTAGCATTGTATCTATCATTAATTAACATATCCGGGTTTTCAATGCTCAATTTTCATTATTCTATGGAGCTGTTTTCACATGTCTACGGAACATTTCATATACTTTATGGTTATATTTTGTTGAATTTAACGAGCAATTTTAGGGAGCATTTTTCAATTTGTTAATGAAAATTTGTCCAATCTTATGATGCATATACCCTTTTGCCATTAATAACTGTAAAAGTGCATTTAGAACACAAAGTTGAGAGCAAGCAATAAGCGAATTGTGAAAGCAATAAGCTTCAACTGATAAAAAAGGGAGGAGTGTCTTCTATTCTGGATGTAGGGCCATTAGGGCGAATTTTTAAAATAAGGAGCAGATTGAACATAGCACTTCATGAAACCCTTGCGACATGAAGGTGATGGACTTATATGGGATGTTATTTCTTCTTTAAATTATAAAAAAACACTTTCGGTTTACAAAACATTCTATTTGCTAACATGTCTTTTGGTAGATTGATCTCGTCATCTGTGGGACAAATACAACTGAGTGGTTTGCGTTCTTTCAGTAATAAGCAGATCTTTTTATTTCAACACTTTAAAGGCCAAACGCGTTTTTTTGCCGCTGCCGCAGCGAAATCGCGGCGAAAAAATCGCCGCGGTGGGATTACATGGCGGCTTATGGGAGCCCACAAACCAACGCGATTTAAAAACGCATCGCGTCGGTTTGTGCACTCTCATATGTCGCAATGTAATCTCACCGCGGCGATTTTTCCGCCGCGATTTCGCTGTGGCGGCGGCAAAAATAAAACCTGCAGTTTGGTGGAGCCTTAAATCAGCAAACAAGCCGCGTTGTAGTTTTTTCCCATCTTTGAAATTCGAACAAAAATCGAACAGAAAAAATAAATGAATAGCGACCAACTCGGTCTAACCCATTTGGCCTAACAAGAAATTGTCCACACAGCAGTGGTTCTGATTTAAAAGTTCTGATGATCAGTGTTGAATAACCGTTTGTTCAAACGAATTTGGAGAAGTTATTTAGTTTTCCAGAAGAAAAAGCTGGACAACTTCTCCAAATTTAGTTGATTAAACAGTTATTCAACAATGATGTTTGTTGAGTATCTCCTTATAAGTATCTAGCAATCAAATAAACAGAAGAATCATACATCTTTTGAAACAAAACACGAAAAAAGTGACAAAATTAACATCCAAAAATTGTCCGCACAGGAAGCAGGAACCGAAATACCAAGTTAACTCTTGGTATGGCCTCTTTTTGCTGTAATTTCACTCTGTAGGCGTCATTTCATCGAAAGAGCCAATTTTTGGGTTGTTGCGAGAGAACCTCCTTTACCTGATTCTTGTTCTGGATCGTATAAAACGGTTTTTTTTTTCGTTCCAGATGATCTCACAAATTATCCATGAGGTTGAGGTCTGGTGATTTGGCACACGAGCAACGATTTATACCAAAGTGATAACAACTTCTAATAACTGATCATCACTATTGGATCACTAAGGGCCAAACACGTTTGGACGGGCCCGTAAGCAGAGACACTTTCGCGAAATCTGCGAATATAGGGAAGAGAATCTTCTTCCAAAAGCAAGTTCACTAGCATAGCATCAGAATCGAGCCCTCGATTAACAGAATAAACTCAATAGATAGGGTCGAAGAGCCCATCCTCGTTCCGCGAAATGTTAACAATAGGGAGGAGGCAGTCCCATGCTCCCTATACAAAATGTTTCACTTGGGTGCCCTGATGGTCCCTCCATTTCCCCGTTATATATTATGTCATGGATGTGTAATATATTTGTAGTGGTCATACGATTACTTACCTTGTGTTAGAAAATTTGGCTGAACGTTAAATTGGTTAGGATTACCGTTCTTTAGTTATTGCTCTGTGTCGTCTCGGTGTTACTGCTTTTGAAGAGTAGACTTTAAGCAAAGGCCTATGTAGGGCTATGGCCTATGCACGATGTCATATGGTATTGCTCGTAGTCATATGATTGGGAAGAGAATAGGAGAAAGAAAAGAAAGCATTAGTAAAAGGTACCTACCTCATACACCGAGGTATGACCTACTGTGATGTTCCCTTCAAGTCGAGCACTCGACACTGAAGAAGTCTGTAAGTAGCAGACAAAATAGGCCTATCTGTAAAAAGATAAACTTCTAGTAGAATTTAAAGGGATTTGCTCGCGTTCACTGGCGATAATTTGAAAAAAGTATTTCAATATTTTATTTTTTATTTTTAAAAAGTGATTTTACATTTATTTATTTATTTAGTTTAGTCGTCACCAACAAGTTTAATAAAGCCCCAATGGTGGTATTAAAAATATGACGGGTACAATAAACTTAAACTTAAATATTAAACCTCAACACACGTGTTCATAACGGTCTACATTTCAGAAAAAAATGACGTAAAGCGTCTGCGCAGAGTTTGTTGAGGGACATGGTAGTCGAAAATGGTCGAGACTCTATTAAAAACACGCTGCAGTCCTCCGATCGCGCCGCCGTTCATGCTATAGTTGTTTCGGCGCATTGGCATCCTCAGCATTACACTATTGCGCAATGCCCTTGGTTGAACGTTGATATTAATCTGATCCAGTATGGCGCTGCAATCGATTCGGCCTTGTAAAATGTCTGCAACAAAGAGAGCTGATCAAATGAAGTGTTAATTTTAAATTCTCCTAGTTTCCCAATCATGTGTATGTGTATGTGTACAATCCAATGTCCACCGCCTGGCAGTGTTTTTATGGAAAAAATGTTTGCAGTTAGGGACCTGTAGTCAACACGACAAACATTTTTAGCCCGGGAGTTGGAAGGTGATACCCTGTTGAGTTCCAGTGACCCGTTTCACAAGATTACCGTATATCCACTTTTAAGAACACATTCAAATATGGTCTTATATATTCATTACATAGTAAAATGTTTGTATTGCAAAAAATTGAATGATAATGTATTAATATGTGGTTGGTTGTATAGTTTTCTAATGGCTTATCCAAGCCGAAACCATAGTAATACAACACTTATTTAGCAGGAATTATAATGTTTTGAAATGGAATTACTGAACGATCATATGTGAAAATTATTCAGGAGTTTTGAAGTAGTTTAACTTTTATTTAAATTGAGAAGATATTCGATGACTTTAGCGAGTATAACTCAAAAGGGCCCGTTCATAAACTACGTAGACTCATTTGTGTAAATCTCAGACCCCCCTCCTCCCTCGTAGAATTTTATCCATATTTTTTTTTTGAATTTTTGTATGGAGCGTAGACTTTGGTAAAATGTCTTAAGAATCCTGAAAAAGATGAAATAAACGCTGAATTCCGGGTAGAATTGGCGCTGCACTCTGAAAAAGATGTCTTGTTTATACCCAAGTTACACAAAACTGACGTAATTGTTTGTAGCAACTTGATTGTGACTTTATTGAGTTGCATTCATGTTACTTTAACTGATTTGCAACAAGTGTGCTGCTAGGGTACTAACCCAGATGCAACACACACAGTGAAAAATGGAAATGCTCCAATTGAAGTGTAAAATAGAGTTCAGTGCCAACATTTCCAAAGGGTGACACTGCTTTTGTAAACATTGGCTTTCGCAGTCAAGAAGAGGAAGAACGTTTCTTCTATTGGTTGAAATAATTAGTTTGAAGGACTTATATGGAACTTCCGGAGGATTAGAAAATAAAGTCATTGTTTTCAAAAGCAGATTCGCACTGATAAAGCGTATTAGTAGAGTAATTGTATTTGGAAAAATAGAAAAATTTAAATTAACATTTCCCTTGATCACTTTTGTAAAAAATAAAAAACATTTTTTTTTTAAATTATCACTTGTAAGTAAAGTAATTAAGTGAAGTGTCCAATTAAAATTTCCCATTTTCCAATTCCATTTACTATCAGTGTTAAAAAAAGATTATTTTATAAGATCAAGCAAGACACGCGTAGTAGGATTTTGTACTCTCCTAGCATCTTCGTTAAATTCTTAAAACATCTAAAAAGTCACTTTTTTGCGTGACATAAAAAATGAATCATCCCTAATGAAAAGACCTATGTATAAACATTAAGTAGGTATATACCTGAATTTGATAATTCATCATTCGGAATATCATGCTCCAATCTCATTCGTTGAGACTCCGTGTACGAATAAGTCCATGTCTGAATAGGGTAATGCTTGAGACTCTCATGTATATTCAAGCATTCATATTCACAATGCCAATAACTCATAACAACCACTTAACCCTCTGTCTTATACTGTTGAAACAACAATAATGGCATTTGTTTTACCAAGTAAAGCAAGATATTGGTAAATTGGGACACTCAATGAGCTGCAGACAAACAGCCGAGTTTCGTAGCGAAACATTGTACCGCAGATGTGGTCCGTTAGGCCAGTAGAAGTAGTAAAGGTCCATGCCAAAGATGAAGCGATGCATTTTCTGGACTTTAAAATCCAACGGATGATTTTGCGTCTTTAAAATTGACTAGGCAAAACTCATGCTCGCAGAAATTCACGGATTATTTGACTGCGCATTGGGTGAGATTTAAGCTATCCTAGTTGGTATTATTTTTCAGTTCAACAAAATTGAAAATTTACTCTATAATGCTAACACACAACAAGAATTCCCGCCGACACGGAACGGCAAAAAGTACAAAGACCGATGAAGTGTTATGTTCCAAATTGAACCGCTTGAGACCGAGTGGGACTGACCTAACGAACCAAGAATTGACAATTATTCATATGGGATCATCCAGTCTTAGAGTTACCTCTATGGTATGTACACGAGATATAAGAAAGAGGGAGCAGTTGACTTGAAAAAAATCCGGTCGAACAAGTTTCATAATAAATAAAATTAAAATGGTCACGAAAGGCACACTGAGTAAAAGTTCGAAAAAATCAGTCTCAGTACTCTAACGAACTATAGGTATGAGAAGGTTTTCCAGGGCTAAGAAGCTGAGTATACCGAAAATCAGTTACAAGAGATTCCTGGTAAATGTCATTAACTTCGCCGTAAGTGCTACAAGCCTGACGACGTTATTGTGATGGAGAGCATGAGCATGATTGACCGCCGGAGGTTGCTACTCCGGTTTTACCAAATCAACTGTAATTACACAGCGAATCAACAGATGATGCTTGAGAGTAGCATGCATCCTCAATGTGTAAAAAGTGGTAATCCCAAACCAAGCCAATACCAGCGCCTGCCTCGCCCGAATGCAGATCAAATAAGGAAAGAGTAGGAGTATGTTGACGTGGTACTTGGTTTTTTGGAAGCCGATGAGTCCTTTGCACTTTCGGAAGAAATCACTGGGATGTTGGATAACAGGATTGGGTGGCAGCATGGTTCGTTTTGGCAAACTATAAGCTATCTAGTGATATATTCAAATATTAGTTCCGATTTCCGATGGGAGCCAACAGTACAACAGTAGCAACAGTAAAGGTGTTATTGAGGCCACTTACAAGATGTGAAGCTGGTTTTTCATTAGAAAAAATGCTTGAGATCCAATTTGTATCGATTTATACCAACATAACGAATATTGCTGGAAACCACTCACAAAGTGTGACAGTTGTTTACTTGTTCCAACATCTGATGGCACAGCGAGTATGGCGAACGAGTAATATAGATCACAAATAATTATGATCCTTATCTCCAACCCACTACACTCGGTGAACCACCGCCTCTCACAGGGAAGTAGCTGTATTGTTTCCAAGCCCGATAACAAAATATTGCGCAACAAAGCTTCGACACAACCGTTCACAGCTGATGCTCGACAAGACACTTTATTTTTCGTTACCATGCCATATGTACAACTACATTCTCCGAACCATTTTACTCTTGTATAACTTATATAACTTATATCTGCAACAAGCAAATTGGAGGTTCTAAAGAGCCATCTATACCTTGAATTACGATTGAAGGATTTGGTGAAATACCTTAAAATACCTTGGAGCCATGTTTGATTCAAAATGTACTTGGAGTACGCACATTGCGTATTTAAAACAGAAATGTCAACAAAGGATCAATTTTCTAAGATCAATTTCCGTGACATGGTGGGATGCTCACCCGGAAGGCCTCATCAAACTCTATAAAATAACTATTCTTTCAATTCTCGAATATGGCTCTTTTTGCTTCCTCTCGGCAAGAAACAGCCACCTCATTAATTTTTTTAAATTCTGGCAGGAGTAAAACCCTTACAGAACCGCTTCTGGAAGCTCTCATCTAGATTACTGATCAAGTGTGGAATCAAGTAACAACCTTGTGATTAAAAACTTCGAAGAAATGCTTGAATTGAGTACCCAGTCTAGATTCTTACGAATCTATATTAACTATATGTCGTCCGATATTAGTCTTCCATGCTAAAATTATCCAAGTGTACGCTTCCCTTATCACAGTTCCTCCATTGATTATGATCTCTCCATGAAACAGGCTATCCAAGGAGTTCCAGATCAACTTCGACCTATTTTAATTCCCCATATTTTTATTTAAATTTACCAACATGTCAATTGCGATAGTAGATTCTTCACCGATGGATCTCGCATTGATGAATCCACAGGTTTTGGTGTCTACAATGAATACTTATATGCCTTCCGGAAACTTCAGGAAGCTTGTTCCGTATATGTTGCTGAGCTGGCAGCAATCAATTTCGCATTGGAGATAGTTTCCGGCATGCCCATAGACCATTATTTGGCTTTCTCGGATAGCCTCAGTTCTATTGAGTCCCTCCAGCCGATGAAAACAGTGAGGCACTCATCTTGCTTTCTTTCAACAATAATGGAGCAGATGTGTGCGTTGGTCAAAAGATCATTTAGAATTACCTTTGTATGGGTCGCCTCACATTACTCAATTCCAGGCAATGAGAAGGCGGACTCTCTAGCAAAGGTGGGCGCACGAGAAGGCGAGATTTTTGAAAGAAGAACTTCACATGATGAATTTTTCCCATTACGTACGTCAAAGTCCTCTTCAAAGTTGGTAAAACAATTGGACAAGTAATTCTTTTGGGCGGTGGTTAAATTCCAGATGTTTCGTGGAGATCGTGGTTCAAAGGTTTGGGTGTAAGTCGGAGTTTCATTCGAGTGATGTCAAGACCTTTGTCCAACCACTACTCACTAGACGCACATCTCTACAGAATTAACCTCGTCGATAGCAATTTATGTAGGTGCGGAACCGGTTATGATGACATCGCTCACGCAGTTTGGCATTGTCCGGATAATGATGCCTCCAGAGCAAAACTATTGAATACCCTAGTGGCCCGAGGTAGACAACCCTTCCGCGAGGTAAGAGATGTTTTGGTAATGCGTGATCTTCCCTACATGCAAGCGATTTACGAATTCCTTTGTTTGTCTGATCGAAGAGAATAATGTCATCACCCCCTTCCACTCCACTCTAGTTAATTCTCTGGCATTTTGTCCCAGTTATATAATCCTTTTGTTTCCGTGCTACTTGTACCTCCCCAGCAAGCTATGGTCACCCATCTGCGGCTTAGTTCCTTAAAGGGACTACAAGGACCGAGGACTTGGTAGATGTCGCAATCAAAACCAGCAAATAATGGCTTAAATAAGTTACCTGCCTAGCCCTTTCCAAATGTTAATGTGACCCATTAACCTCAAACTAGCCACGATTAATTGGAACTCCACTTTACAAAAAACGAATTTTTTTTTTTCGTTAACAACACTATTGATTATCGGCTCCGTAAAGTGCCTACCAAATAAACGAACTAATTAAAAAAAAGACGAAAACACTTTATTTCGAGAAAAAATACCATTGCTGGTTAAACTCCCGAAACACAGAGTTTGTTAAAAAGGAGGAGCAAAGCTCGACCAATCGAATTATTTTGGTCAATTCTGTTTCAGCGTGTGTATGAGAATGGATGGTAAACTACCACAGCAGAACAATCAAAATCAAGGATTATAAGAAGTCCCAAAAAGGTAGATCTCAATCTTGTCTAGGCCATGATGAGAGGAGTTAATGGAATTTTACGTGACACTGCACCGGCGAACTTATTCCACTTTAAACGCATTTGTTGTGCATTTGTCGCTTCTTTACCGCATCCTCGAAGTTTTCGCTTGACAATTGCCCAATGTTTTTCGATTGGTCTGAACTCAGGGCAATTCGGAGGATTAATCTTTTTGGTGACGAAATTAGCATTGTTTGCAGCATACCATTCTAGTGCCTCCTTAGAGTAGTGGCAACTGGCTAGATCCGACCAAAACAAAACGGTGGTCTTGTGTTGCCGAATGAAGGGTAAAGTCCGCTTTTTCAGACAATTTTTAATGTAAACCTTCGATGTCATTGTGTAAGATTCCTTGCCAAATCATTGGTATCCAAGCAAACTTATCAGCAAAAACAAATTTTCGTCCGGGGATTTGTATATAATTTTGACATATGTTTCGTCATCTATTAAAATGCAGCCATCAAATTTCGTCAAAACTCGTTCGCATAATAATCGTGCTCTCGCTTTTTTGGCCACTAAATTATTTTTCAGGGAGCGATTCGGATGTTTACTGGCACAAAAAGACTTATATCCTTCTATTGAAAGGATGTTACGCACGGTGGAAAAGTTGGAATCGTGGAATCACATATGGAGACACCTGAGTTGCCTTTCACGTACCTCAACACCTTTTTCTCCACAGCTTTTTGTCCCTAGTGCCACTTTTATGATAGATGCGCTGTGCTCTATCCACACTCAGAGTATCTTTGTAACGTTAGATTACGAGACACACCGTTGACTTTGGGAATTTTAACACTTTTGCTATTTTTGAGGCAGACCACGAAGGATTCCTAGATGTTTGTGCACAATTAATTTTCTTTTCTCAAGTTCCATGATCCGTAATTTCGAGATGCGTCGGTCAATCGAGCACCAATTTCTTTGTCAATGAAACATCAACAAATGTCTGTCAAACGTTTTTTGTTCCAACCACCAGGGACGTGGTGGTGTATTAAACCGTGCGTCCAGATTTACTTTGAATCGAGCTTTAAGCACACATTTCGCTTTATTATGCAACCCAAAAAATTCAACAACTCTCCAATATACCCGCTAATCGATCTTTGAATTTGAATTTAAACTCAGACTTGAATTTGTTTAAAAACACCCCTAGAAGTTCAATTCCCCATTCAGAATACAACATTGTATGCATCCGAGCGGTGGCATTGGTTCTGTTTGTTCCAATCAGAAACTTGGCTCCCAAGAAATTCAAGCAGCAGTCGCGAGAAACAGGCAGTTGTAGTGTCGTCCAGCACTTCAGTCTCTGCCGAAGAGCATCACTTGAGATTACATTACTCTCGGTAGCTCATCGAAAGACACCTGTAACAACGCCCTTCACTGCGCTCTTCTCGTCGGCTCTGTCGTGACCCAAGATTTCGCACGAATAATAGCCGCATATATGTGATGGCCGTGTTTTTTTTCTTCTATATCTCATATCGTGTGGCGGCGAACTGCTTATTAGCGCTATCGAACGAGAAATCGATTAGTGCGGTATTGTGCATTAAAGCTGATGCCTGTATGCTAATGATTTGTTTACTATGCTGTTGTCTAGTTTAGCCGTTTCCAACTGCTGAACGTAGGATGAAGACACCTTCTGCGGTGGCTCCTACTTGTAATAACAAATATAAAAGGGTATTCCAAGAACATCGACAAAAAAACGGTAAGGTTACTACTGAGAAGTTTGCATTGTTTCACTAACATCTATTTAGTCCTTTGCTGCTCATACTCCCACTGCTGTATAGCAACAAATCTGTCCATTTGACATGTTTCCATTTGGCGAAACCGTATACTCAATGCTTTCTGAGCCAAGTCGACCCGCACAGGGAGATAAGTGGCTGTTTAGAATGAAAAAAAAGTTGAAACATGTAAGTGATAAGTAGCCGGAATGCTGCCATCCCAAGTGTAAACACCGAGTCGAATTGATAAGCCAAACACACCCGCACCGAGGCTGTGGACTTGCCCAGCGCGATGAAATTATTGTACAAACCTGTCCATGATTCATCTCACCCGTCAGTGTGTAGTAGTGGGGACTTTTATGAGCCGCCCTCGAATCTTCCCGTGTCAATGCTTATCAGAATGTTTTCAACGGTGGCGATAGGGCGCAAAATTATTGAACCGGAATAATATTGAGACTTTTCTTGCATTCAACAAAACACTCTAATTGTTCTTCGTTCTTCTTCACTTTTCCCCAACAGGTACCGGTGAATCGGGTAAATCGACATTCATCAAACAGATGCGTATCATCCACGGTAGCGGTTACTCGGACGAAGACAAACGTGGCTTTATCAAACTAGTGTACCAAAATATTTTTATGGCAATGCAGTCGATGATTCGGGCGATGGATCTACTAAAGATTCAGTACAGTGATCAAACGAACACCGTAAGTAGCATTCTTCCGTCAGAATGGGCCGTTTTTACTAACTCGCTTTTCCCCCCTTCTTTTTAGGAACATGCGGAGCTGATACGAAGTGTAGATTTTGAAACTGTGACAACATTCGAACCGCCATACGTTCAAGCAATCAAGGATCTGTGGGCTGACGCTGGCATCCAGGAGTGCTACGACAGGAGGAGAGAGTATCAGCTAACAGATTCCGCCAAATAGTACGTATTTCCGTTACGGTCCATCCTCACTTAAGTCGTGTAACATTAGGTCACACATAATTATTGCAATGATCGATTCCCTTTTTGGCGTAGTCGCATTTCAGTACCGTTGTTATTATATTTAGATCTTTTACAGAACGCACATTCCTACTAGTATACGAAGTTAAACATATATTTCCTCTGTTCTCTATCCATTTTCGAATTGTTTCCAACTCTTACCTTTTCAAAACAAACCACAAAAAAAACAAACAGTTACCTAATGGAAATTGACCGTGTGGCGGCGACCGATTATCTTCCAACGGAGCAAGACATTCTGAGAGTGCGTGTGCCCACGACGGGAATTATCGAGTATCCCTTCGACCTAGAGGAGATTCGGTTTAGGTACCAACTTTTGCGAAAAGTTCAACTCTTATTGTTTATTTTTTTTCTGCTTGCATCGCGAACACCACAATGACAGTGTTCTGTCGATTTTTTTATTTTTTGGGCGAATGTCGTTCGTTGCATCTCTTGTTCTTTTCTGTTCTGGTGACCTAATAATATCAACACATAAGCAGCATCCACCTTAACCAAATAACCGTCAAGTGCATCTAAGATTTACATACGTCTTTTTTGTGTTTTGCCATTAGTCTATTGTTTCATTCAAGATAACGCCAAGCAAAAAAAAAACAGCAATCGACCTAATTGTACTAATTCCATCATAACTTTATTTTTACCTTTACACGGTTCTCCCATCCGTCTGTGCATCATGGCCTAATCACTCATGCTCTTTGATTCACTTTCTGGCCGTTGCCGGAGTGAAAACTGCACGCAACATTATTATATTTATTTTACCTAGATTTACCATTTACTTTCAATCATCATTGTTCGCTGGCTTTCTGACATGTGCGTGAGTGTGTCTGCCTTGATAGGTCTCTCGTCTCAAGGCGCTTATTCCAGCGTTTGGCGATAACGGGATGGCTGTATATATTTGTTTTTCGCCGTGTCCGTGATGGCGCTCTCATCTATCATAATTATAACAGCGAAACGTTTTTCCACTTGAAGCATACACGGTTGCTAGTAGCCACCGCCGTCGCCGGCATGGCCAATAATTCTGACGAGTCATTCTCGGGCCAGTCGTCGGAAGAATCATATCTGACTCAAAGAAACGCTCGTAAAATTCGTCTACTTTTCCCCTCAGTTGGAAGGTAATTTGTTTTGACAGTTCGCCTCGCTCACGTGCCTGGCTGCATGTGCGCGCCGTCACTTGCATGTTGCGATGCAGTTGTAGTCAGTTAGCAGCCGCAACTGACTAACGAGCAGTCACTCAGTCTGTGGATGTTTCTGCCGTGCCTGGAAGAGAGCGGCTAGCTTGTGTGAGCGTGCCGATCGCAAGCACTTATGATAACTCACACATAAGTCGTTCCGCGATCAGTAACTATTCCGAGAAGCTATAGTCACATCATGGCGTGTGTCCTTTGATCTTCCGTCGCACAACGTTGCTTCTTGCCAAGGGGGCTGGCGGTCACGTGATTTTAGCTGTGGGTGCGAATGTTTGCTAATGCGGCGGTATTTTATTTGGTAACTTGATATGGGATCGATTCATCGGAAGTTGCTTGCATTTGTCTTTGTTCTCAAGAATTCATGAAGCAACATGTCGACGCAGAAAAGATATGCTACTCTAAATTTTTGCAATCGTATTATCATATCTTTGATTACCGTTTTTTTTTTCTGAATCAATATGTATTTTTCAATCATCTCCTCACACTTAATGTTAATTATAATTGCGATGATTGGGTTTGCCTTTCAAGCTGCGCATTCTTCAAATTCGGTTTAAAGTAAATTCAAATTATTGATTAAACTAGGTTTACTATTTTTAACTGCTTTCTTTAAATTGGTCACTCAAAATATACATAAAATAGCAAACAATACCTATAATACCTAAAAATCAGATGAAAAAACAAAAAATTTAACGGAAGAAAAAATATTTGCTTCCATCCTCGAGCAAAGCACACTTCGACCGTCCTATTCTTCGCAAGAGTTATGATAGACAAAAACTAAGGTAAAGATATAATGAAGTCATAACTTCAAGAGGATAAAATTTATCTCCCACAAAACATTTAAATCTGGAATGGCTACTTCTCCATTGCAATTATATTATTTTATGATGTGCTAAGGAATGTGGATCGAGCTTTGAATTAACCTCCTTAATGCTTATCATGCTTTTAGTTTTTTTTTTCAAGCGATTGAAAGGGCTGAAAATTCGACACTCGATTTGTATATGCAGTTTCAGTTCATATAAATACTAAAAAAAATGTTGGTTAGAGCGATTTACTTACCATGATAACCGCCGTACCCTGCTTGCAAATTAAATCACAGCTTGTTAAGCCGGTAAGTAATAGCTTTAAAAAAAGTTTATTTCATCTTGATAACTTATCAAATCATAATGAAAGCTTAATTTGATATCAGATCTAACATCAACATCTTTTCGGTCTAAAGAATGCGCTTTGTTGATGTTTGACTTTTGTTTTTAAAACAGAGAAAGAAGAAGAAGTGCGTGAAAAAAATTGCAAAACATTGAAACATAGCAAAATTACTCGGCATTCTTCGATTGACAGTAAGTTACGTTTTGAAAAGCTTCCGTGTTCGACTAACGGTTGATCGGAAACCAGGATATGGCAGTAAACGATACTACAAATTGCTGCGCATTGTATCGCCCAATGTCGCAAAATGTCGTATTCCTTCGTACGAAGAGTGAAGAAAGTAGTTGGGTATAAGTTTTTCAAGATAATTTCAAGATAAACCTCGAACCGCAATGAGAAGCAGCAAACTAGTGCAAAAACATGAGCACGTTAACTCTACGACAGAATGTAAAAAAATTACTGAGTGGTAACGGACGATGAAACGAACGTCAAAGCAGACTTCAGACAGCTTCCTGGTCTTGAGTTTTTTTTACCGCATTACAACATGGCAACGTCGATGATTACCTTAAAGTCAAAAAGTTGTCAACGTTCGCTAAAAAGTATATGCTAGTATATGCTAGTTGCTAGTTGGAAAGCAATATATCCATAACTACAGGTGCGATAAATCATCAAGTGTACGTCGAAGAGTGCCTATAGAAACGACTTCTATCTTTCATCCAAAAACACACATGTTCTGTATTGTTTGGGCCTGCTTTTGCCCCTTGCCATTAAGAAAAACTGGCTCAGGAGTGGTTGGAGGAAAACAACGTAAACTTCGTTCAAAAGGACTACAATCCCCCTAACACTCCAGAACGTCGACCATTCAAAAGATATTGGGCAATCGCGAAGGGAAATCTTGAAAAATCGAAAGGAAAAGCTTTTGAAAGGAATTTGCTGAGAAGTGGGAAAAAGCTTGCAATCAAGTCCTCGAGGATACTGTCCAAAACCTTACAGATAGAATCAAACAAAAAATTATAGCTTTCGAATATAACAAAGCAGAATTATATTTTTTTTATGTCAATTTATCCCTTGTTATGATCAATCAAAAAAATCATGACAATGAATACCAGTGAACATTTTTAATGATTTCATAATAGAAATTCAATCATTTTCAACTCTGCAAAGCGTACTTCTGGTAGAGAATTTCCCCTGTATAATGCAGGATTAAGCTTTGTCACAATTCGACGTGGTGTGCCAAGACTTTAAATTCTCTTACAATGAAGTCGGTAACATCGTAGTTTGTAAGTCGAACCGAAACTGACGAAGATGCATCTTCTTGTTTGATTCAGGATAGTAAGTTACTACAATCGTTATTTGTAGTTTATCGGATTTATTAGAGGCTCCTACTGATTCAATGATCGTTGTAGAGAAATCTAGTAGACGAATCGGAAGATCTATTCTCAATAAGCTGCGATCCGCTTGAGTGCGCTGAACCTAAACGAACTATTGAGTTCATAGAACTTCGTCTGCGTATCTGTTTCAAGAATCATAGCGACATAACTATATCGTGAGATTTCAAAATATGAAAAAAATTCTCTATTTTGTTGTTCAGGGAACAGCTGGTTCTATGCATGAGGAAATTGAGGAAATTATGGGTGGTCATTGAAAATGTGTTTTAGAGCGAGTTCTGAGCAGGGTTTTTAATTGTTATCGTCTGTGCACGTCTTCGTTAGCGTCTTATTAGGCTTAGTGAAGTTTAACTCACGCACAATCCAGCGCCATTTAGATCGAAGGAGTGCAAGTAAGAAGGGAAATCATTTGGAGTAAAACAAACCATAATTCCTTTGCATGTGCTAGAAAGGGAAAGGTGATGAATCGTCAAAAAACCTAAAATGGAAATTTTCATGTCAAACGTTAAAGAAGCTTAAGTTCATATTTTACTAATGTAAATATGAACTAATACTTCTTTAACGTCTGCCATGATAATTTCCATATTAGGCTTTTTGACGTTTAATCAGCTGTCCCTTTCTGGTAAATGCACAGGAATTATGGTGTGTATTCGTCCAAATGATTTTCATTCTTTTACTACGATTTTTGATGTAAACTGGAAGGGTGCTCATCTTGCCCTGGGTGGTGATCTTGCCCCGTCCTACCTTACGGCAGACACACAAAAGCAAACTGGCAATGGAAAAAAAATGTCATGATATTTATGTTCATTTTTCTACCACGTTTTCTACCGATCACGTTTTCTAAGATCAATCACTTTCGTTTAGAATTTCGATGTTTGCTGGCTAATTACAGTATGACTGTGACGTGTATCGAATGGAACCTAATTATAAGAAAGGGTACTAACAACTCGCATACATAAATTGATAAATTAATGAACAAGTTTGTTTGCGTTCGCCTGAACTATAGTACAAGTTAACGATTCCTAGTATGCGATATTCAACATTTCGCAGCAGGCGATGGTTTTACGAAAAACTTAAATTTACCATTTCCTCCACTGGTTCTGAGAGATCAGAAAATTTTACATCTCTTGACTAGCAGCTGGAAAGATTTTCAAACAGTTCACAAGCAATCGTGATGAAGTCACCAACAGGAACTAGGATGGCACAGGAACCGAGGGTTAAATACTAGCAACTCAGTGGACCTGAGTATTAAACAATGACGGAATTTGCGATTCTTCCTTTATTCTATTTTTTTCTCAACAAGTATACGAGAAAACGAGTGGGCCAATCTTTGAAGTGGGCAGTATGATCTTTCGTATGATGAAATTCCCCGCATTTGACGAATGTATCTTTCATGTTACAATTCCCAATATCATGTACTGTACTGCATAGAATTTCTTCCTTGTGTAGAAACACCAGTACACAATAATTTTGAACAGCGATCTGACTTTTCTCAGAGTTTGCAGTTCAGCTGTACCCATTCGAAACTGCAACAAGTTAGCAGCAACATCACCAGTTCTGTAAGAAACTAGCAGCTTGATATCGGGTGGCACAATGCACAAAACAAATTTGTCAGGTACTTCGTCGCTCTTACGCATCGCCGCCGATTCCCAGCAGCAACAAAATGAGGTTTTGTTTTGATAGTGCTTTGTGTACTACCATGGCCTATTCGAAGGAGGTAGTTTTCTTGATTTATGGTTGCACCAGGTAAAATCTGATTTAACACGCCCCCCCGATTTGCCGTATATATATATACCTGCGGACATAGGGACTTTCGTGCAGGTACGTCGGAGTTTTAGTCATTGCACGAATGCAGTCCGTGATCATAAAGTAGAACAGTATCATCAATGGTGTACTTTAAGCACCGATAGTTTTGAGAGTCGAAATTCGTTGTGTATAGGCGAGTTCGAGGCGAACGACGATAGTGAGCCGTCGGGCTGCTCGACATTACCGGAGTTGGTACGAGTCCGCTGAAGAAGCACAGGAACTACGAACGGATCACTGAATCGATTTGTTTTGACGAGGTTAGGCTCACTTTGTTCTTATCGTAATTTCTACCGTTGAGGAAATTCGCTTTCCCGGTCGGCCAAGCTTTCCCCGGTATACCTGCAACAGATTTTCCGTGGGAATGCTTTCATAGGATGGATGCTTAGATCGCCGGAAGATAAGAGTGATATTTTTGAAGCGCACTGCCAAAATGGAGGCGTTTACGATTTAGGCTTTGGCAGCTGATATCTTGAAATAATTATCTTGCTCTTGTCTATCATTTTATACAACCACCCATACTACCCCAAACACTGTTTATTTATCACTGAACAAACATGTGATATCAAAAAATGTGCAGTTTTACTTTTACAGGTTTTGGGTAAACTTGGGCTTATTGATTGATTTAACACTGATTTTCAGAAAACAAATGTTCAACGTATGACGACACTTGTGTGATACAGAAAGTAAAGATTTAAAAATCATTAACTAATTCATTAGGGTGTCCAAATCACTCTAAGCACTTATGTCCAATTTTCGATTTTCCCAGTATGAATCAATATTGTTTTGAAACAAGATACTGCGACTACGTCACCTACACTCAAAATAATCGACACGTTGTTTCTATGTGAAACATTATCCACTGCAAAAACAAGTAATGAACACGTGGAATTCACGTAAGAGC
This sequence comes from Aedes japonicus, assembly GCA_034211315.2. Classification (NCBI taxonomy): domain Eukaryota; kingdom Metazoa; phylum Arthropoda; class Insecta; order Diptera; family Culicidae; genus Aedes; species Aedes japonicus. The sequence goes on from JASCZW010003017.1 coordinate 121,436, forward strand.
TAGGTGATTTTAACTTAAATCCAAATTCTACGTGAATATCACATAAATATTACGTGATTTTTCACGTACAATTCACTGACGCGTAATGATTACCTGATTTTACTGAAGAAGATTTGGTTACGTGTTCAGGTAAAAGTTACGTGAAATTTCACGTGGAAACAATGTGTCGGTTTTTTTTTAGTGTACTTTTATCAATGACGAAAAACGAACAACAAACAATCACGCAATGACCAACCATTCAACTAAGAATTTAACCATGTTCTGTTTCATTCGAATACCGAATCCTCTCCACTCATCCAGTTACTTGAGTGATCTGGCGCGTATCGAAGCCGATGATTACCTCCCGACCGAGCAGGATATTCTGCGAGCTCGAGCGCCGACCACCGGAATCCTCGAGTATCCGTTCGATCTGGATAGCATTATCTTTAGGTAAAGTGTGCCCAGCGTTTCTTCACCCAAACCTCCTCTGCGTAATATCGCTAGAAAAATATCTCTCGTTTTTGTCCCGAACGGTGGTAGTGTCAGAGCTATTTCTTCAAACTCTACTATTTCCTTTGCGCTAGGATAAAGGTATCAATCGACCAAAACAATAACGCTGGTGCTAGATTCGTATGCTATTTTACTCTTCGGAAATAACACCTCTCTTTGGTGTGGATCTTCTAGATTCGTCAAACAAGGCTCCGGGTGTATTTCTGTAGGGATCGTGTCGGCTTTCTCTCTGTGCGTATATTGTCTATTTTCTCCTTGGCTCCAAAATGTATGCTTGCCAAACAAATTTAAGGTCATGCATAATCATAATCACATGAAAACACTGTATTCATCATCTCTTTGACATTTATCTCACCATTAGTAACACGCTTGGTTCATTATATTTTCACGCTTTGGTTGTTGTGTTTTGTGTAGTTTGTAAATTTGCGTAGTTATTCATTTTACAATGCAGTTATGATGATTCTAATATCTGTGTTCTACTGCCACCACCAAAATAGAATGGTCGACGTCGGGGGACAAAGATCTGAAAGAAGGAAATGGATTCACTGTTTCGAAAATGTGACATCAATTATCTTCTTAGTAGCACTGTCCGAGTACGATCAGATTCTGTTCGAGTCGGAAAATGAGGTAAATATGCACCCTACATGCTCTTGACAACAGTTTAATTACTAAATCACTAAATTATCCTTTGCAGAACCGTATGGAAGAATCGAAAGCTTTATTTAAGACTATCATCACGTATCCATGGTTCCAGCACTCGTCGGTAATTCTGTTCTTGAACAAAAAGGATTTGCTGGAGGAAAAGATTATGTATTCACATTTGGTAGATTACTTCCCAGAGTACGACGGTAAGTTCGAAGTTTTTGTTTTCGAAATAATTGATTCGATAAATAATTCAACCTACAACTGCAACCGATTCGTCTGTACAGGACCGAAGCAAGATCAAGTCAAGGCGCAAGAGTACATTCTCAAAGTTTATCTGCGGGAAAACCCCGATCCGGACAGAATGTGTTACTCTCATTTCACTTGCGCCACAGGTCAATTGATTTTCTTTTATCTCCGGCGCTAGAACTGCCTTGAGAATATCCGCGCTAGAACGTACCTATTTTACGCTAGAAATTTCACTCTCTCATATTACATACCGCCCCTCTTAAATGTAGTTTCTTTTAAGTACATAGTAAACACAGTAATTCGCTAAATATCATCTTTTCTCACCGCCCGCATACCTCCAATCCAATGTATTTCAGGACCACAAAGAGACGCAATAGCTGCCAGAGAATTTATACTCCGCATGTTTGTAGACTTGAATCCAGATTCGGAAAAGATTATTTACTCGCATTTCACATGCGCAACAGGTAAGCTCGAGTCAGCAGTTTCTCACTTTCTCACGACCCTCCTCCTCATCGTCCTCATCATTCTTTCACCATCATCTAACCCGACTATAAAGAGTGTTAAACTAGAACTAGGTTGCTTCAGTTTAGGAAAAGCTTCTCGGTAGTATCATTCGGTTCTAACTTACATTTTTTCGACTAACCAAAGTTTTTGTTTTTGTTTGTTTCGTTCTCGTTTCTTTATTTCATTCAACCAACCAACGAACAGATACGGAGAACATTAAGCTCGTATTCTGCGCCGTCAAGGATACGATCATGCAAACTGCGTTAAAGGAATTCAATTTAGCTTAAGCAATCTTAAATACAACAATTTTATAACTCGTGTTCTTTATACTCCATACATTGTAATATTTTTAGTTTCAATTCTGCATAGGACCATTTTTGAATTACACTGAATTACATTTTTGACTCACTGTTATGAATAAATTGCATATCTGCTTAAAGGCAAACACATTACTTTTTTCTATGACGTCTATCGTCGGTCACCTTCATCATCGACAAATCATTCATTGTGATAAAAGATGAGTAATGTTTTGATTAAATTTTAATTTTTATAACTCTTTTGCTCAACTTGAAACTTGAACTTGAAAGCCAACATGAATTATTAATAAATATCTCATGGATCTTGACAATGTTTGCAATCAAACTCTAGATAACGCATTGCTCGTAGATCGATTCTAATTCCATGATCTAAAACGATCTTTCTAATCGAATGACGTTAATTCAAAATTCCAATCATTCTACTACAATCAGTTTTCGGAATACCATTCTCAGATCTCGTTCATTAGGATGCTTGCGTGAATAAACTCATGTTTGAATTGGGCAAATCTCATCCTCGCGATTCCCATGGCTAAATGGCCTACAAAGATTTGTTTACAAAAGCGTATATGCGTTTTAAACATTTTTTTCTTCAAGTATTTATATTTGATTCAAGTTTTTTCACAGCGCTTCATTTTTAACAAAGGAAGGACTACGTTTCTCTTTTCTACGCTAAAGTGAGAGGTTTATGAACGCTAATAGCTCAAGTTTACCTGAACACAATGACTTCATTTATACACCATTTGATAAGAAAGGCTTACACTATTTTTGCATTGAAATATCAGTTAAGTGAGTAATTTAATTTTCTACTTAAAAATGACCCACTTTTGCTCCCATACAAATCTCCATATGAACAGGTTGAAAATATGTTTTTCCCTATCCGGGTCCTCAAAAACGGGTAACAATTGGTCCAAATTGTCTTCTTCTTTTAATTTCTTTTCGTTTCATTCCATGATGAACACAGAAGTAGCCACACCCCTCAGCTGCAAAATTATTTTGCTTTGTTGCCGGTGTCTAATTTTCTAACTGAGGTCCGTCCCCTCTTTAGAATTTTGCTTCGTACTGTAATTTTTTGGGGTGTGAGAACCGGCAGAACTCAGAGAGAGCTAAATCTGGCGAATATGGTGGACGCTGCAACAATTCGTACCCCAATTCACTCAGTTTTGCGATGGTTTTTTGTGCGGAGTGAGCAGGTGTATTGTCTTGAACAAATATTATATTTTTCTTCTGCAAACCGAGTCTTTTTTTTCACAAATATCTTCATCCAAATGGTCCAAAAGGTCACAAAAATAATCAGAGTTGATTGTCTTGCCAATTTGGAGATGATCTATCAATTAAATTCAGATTTCACCTTGATAAGTGATGTGATCATTTAATATAGTTCATATAATTCAGGAGACAAAAAGGATAACAATTACACGTTTTTGAGAGCACTTACCACCTCTCAATTGTCTGAAAATCCTTTGCGGGGTCCAACTGGCTGGCGTTCTGCTTCTTCCTATCTCAATGATGCCTATCCATATCTGCCATGCTTGCCTATATGGCATTGCATGTGAACGAAAATAGCATCGTATCTCGAACTTATTGCCTTTTTCAATCTTTGTGCTCAAAACAAACACAGAAGCAAAGTTCCGGCACGTCACTAATCAACGCAGCCTTGTTTCTCCGAATTCCTCCCGGAAGGGGCACACACACACACACACTTTTTCTCCACCGGTGAAAAATCTTCATCTAAGCATCCTGATATGCGTCTCGATCGCACAACTTTAGCTTGCCTGACATCCGCCTACGATCCAGATCATTTTTTCGCACTTTTCATTTCCCCGAGGATGGAACAATTTAACACTACGAGAACTCGGTCACCGAAATATTTTACAAAACGTCAATCAAAACAACTAAAAACACGAAAAATCGGAAGTAAATTTGAAACTTTCACGGGAGGAAAAATATTTGCTGTCATTATCGAACAAGGCACACTTCGATCCCTCCTGTCGAAATTGCTCCAAATGTTGCACAGAAAGTGGCATTCGAACGTGTTTGTGTTGCATTGTTAGCAAAAGCGGCAACCATTGTGCATACAGTTTTTTGAAACCCAAAACTTCAGCCAAAATATGCCATGTTGTTCCATGTGATGTCATCCATCACATCCACAGTCGATCGATGATCTTCCAAAACCATAACCTGTATTTTCGCTATGATTTCTGGTGTTGATGCACTGTTTGGACGTCCTGAGCATGGCTCGTCTTCAACGCATGTACGACCACGCTTAAACTCCAAAAATCATCGGTGAACGGTTGAAAATGAAGGATACTTTTAATACTTTCACCATCTTCGCATGGATCTCAGTAGCCAATAAACCTTCCAAAACAAAGAATTTAATTACTGCGGATTTTTCCATTGTTTGAAAAACACACTGACACGTCCACTGCAAATGACTTCTAAACAAAGAATGAATTGGTAGATCGAAATGAACTTTTCAGTACGTTCTGAAATGGCGTAGAAATTTAGGTTTTTCTACTGCTCCATAGATGTCGGTTTCAAAACGTTTTGAGTAACCTAGTAAAGCGGAAAATTGAACTTTTCCAGTTTTGCAATCAAACCTCGATGCCAAACACTGTCTAATACTTTTTCTATGCCTGGAAGAGCAGCTCCAACGGAGCAGCCTTAAGGGAACCCCCTGAATTTGAACCAAAAAATCGATTTTTTTTTGGTAGAAAATGAAAACCAGAATATATGTGTAGTAGGATTTTTTGATACGATGAATATTTATTGAATGGCAGCATCCCGAACACACCTGTCTCACGTGCGCTGCGCTTTGCGCTAATAACTTTGAACGCGTTTTTCTCGAAACCATGTTTTTCAATCTAACTTCAAGCCCCGGGCTTGAACTATTAATCCGATTCCCTCCATCAAATAACTGTTTGAAAGGTTACAAAAGGAACTACAAGAGGCTGCAGGCTTCAATTTGTCGTCCCATGTTTTGCGCGCAGAGGCTTACGGAAATTGCCATTTTGTAGCCGCCATTTTGAATTTTCACAATTTTTCCAATTTCTTTGAAATTTTGAATAATAATCGAATTTAATCGTCAAAACCGGAAGTTCGTACGCCTTTTCATTCTCCCACAAAAAAATACAAACTTTGCCTTATTTTTGCCCAAATCCAGGGGAGGGTCTCCTTAAGCATTGTTTGACCGAATTAAATTTCTCACTTTCAAGAGTTGATGCGTAGTTGAATGCCTTATACTAAATTGACTTAGTATTAATGTGAAGCTTCATTATATTCCGAATATTTTTTTTAGAGGTTACTTATTGAAGAAAGCAATCTTATCGATCGGTAGCTAGAAGCACCTAGAAGTTTCAGCTGGAATTTTGCATTTTTCCATTTATCTGGGAAGTATGCCAGGTGAAACCTCTGATTAATAATTTTACCAAGAAAGACAAGGTTCTTTTCATAAGGGAGTTTTTTGATGAGGAATAAAAAAATTCATCATCACCTGGTGCTCACATATTTTGAAAATTTGTAGTTATAGTTTTAACTTCATCCAAATCAGTTCCCTAAGAATCCTCAAACATATTTTCCTGAGAGAAACTATACAGATACTCCCTGGAAACCTGATCCTCAATAGGACTAGTAAGATACAAACTGAAATTACGGGAGTTCTGAAACTGTTATGCACGTTTTTGAGCTTTTTCATATTTGTGAGCAAAATTTTATCATCTCTAGAAATGTTCCCACTTCACTCGGATATGGTACATAAAGCTTGCTTGAACTTGACCTATAATCTTATAATCCTTATAATCTTAAAGTCTTAAAGGTTTACTTGACTTGAAGTGAACTAGATTAAATTTATTTGAAAATCCTTTGCAGGAATCGCCAGGACGGGATTTGATTTTAATTTTAATTTGGTAAACTCAATTTTGATCTCTTCACCACTGGGCAGACCTTTTAAGACAACCATGAACATACGTTCAGCTTTAGTGTCATATGGGGAAAATATGATTATTCTGAGTAAGATACTCAAGAATGATGGAATGATGGAGCTTTTGGGTAACTGATGGATCACTCTCATCATCTGTTACTTACCTTACCAATCAGACCAAGGCCGGTGTGGCCTCTGCTGTACACAGAAGTTGTCTCCATTGTAGTCGGTCCATGGCTGTCGCCTTCTACTTGATCGATCGCCCTTGCTCGTTGCGCGCCTCTATTTCTTGTACCCGTCGGTTCGTTTTCGAGAATCATTTTAACAGGGCTGTCGTCCGACATTCTTACGACATGCCCAGCCCATCGTAGTCGACCGATTTTAGCGATGTGTACGATGGGAGGTTCTCCCAGCAACTGATGCAATTTGTGGTTCATTCGTCTCTTTTGTAAAGATTTCATCCTCTTTATCTAGTACTGTGCATTCCTGTCTGTTAGACACTCGTAAGGGCATGTTCATAAACAACGTAGACTTATTTTTGAACATCTCAACCCCCCCCCCCCCCTTCGTAGACTTTTCTCCATACATTTTTTTTTATTTTTGTATGGAGCGTAGACTTTTGCCAACCCCCACTCCCCCGCTCTCCCCAGAAAAGTCTACGTGGTTTATGAATAGCCCCTAAAGTCTGTAAGGAACATCCTTTCACACGAACATTGTTATTTCTGTACTAGTGTAATACCGGCCGTGCCGAGTGGTAAGACGGCCAAATCCGACCAATATAGCGTCTCGATTCCTTGGAACCGCAAGTAGGACAGCAGGCTCTTCTGGAGGCACTCGTCTCGGTAGATTTGCTCAGTCATGATATCCGTCGTGATCTCATCTATCCGATCCCACAGATGGCCTGCAAAGCCAAGAACTTTTTGGGTCGGTCAACCGCAAAACTCCTGCCGCGGCAATTGGTTTGTATCCGCTTTGATGTAACACATCGCCCAGACAACCAAATTTCACGTATATTGAGAGTTGTCTTTATGATATACAAACATATATGTAAGTAAACAAAACGTATAGAATGCAAAAAAATATTACTTATACGTGCAAAGTGGAGGACATATACGTGCAAATTCCATTGATTTCTTAAACGAGTTGATTTGATATCGTATGCGATTGAATTTTTAATAATAAATTCGATTTAAAAAGCTTAGCGATGTTTATCCGATTTTGTTTGTAACGCAGTACGATGATTTACACTCTTTACAATTTAACGTAAACATAACACGATAAAGGCCACAACTAATTGCGATGTTGACTTGAAATATAGGAATATACGATACTATTTGAACACTGTTATACGACTTGTGGTTGTCCGGGCGGTTTATAAGTCCCAGGCCTAAGTAAGAAAACAACTCTTTTTTTGCCAAATTTAATTTTTATTCATCGATATAATCTCCTTTTAGAGTGATACAATCATTCCAACGTTTCTCTAGCTTTTCGATGCCATCGGTGTAGAACGATTTATCGAGACCTTCAAAATATGCTTCAGTTTCAGCAATCACTTCCTCATCTGAGTTCTGCGAAGAGCCAGTAGTCGCTGAGTGCCAGATCTGGAGAATACGGTGGGTGCGGTAGCAATTCGAAACCCAATTCGACCATTTTTGCGGCTGTTTTTATTGACTTGTGACACGGTGCATTGTCTTGGTGAAAGTGCACCGGTAGAGTCGTTTTCGATAGGGTAGAGTTCGAATAACATTTTTCAAGCCAATCTTGGGCTTGAACGGTGCTTTTTCCCATCAAAAAGCAATGATATATCAACACACGAAATTGCTTCAAATCCATCGTTTTCAAGAATCACAAAAGTAGCGTCACTTAATCCTGAGCGAACAGTTCCTCCTAATGGCAAGATCAAACTGTACATTCCTGTAATCCTCACTATTCCGTTGTATGAAGGGCCAAAAACGAGGGTGTGGACCCGTAAGCAGAAGCAGGGTGGCCACATACTCGGGAAAATCGGGAAATGCGGGAAAAATGCGGGAATCCAAAATCATCGGGAAATATGCGGGAAAAAGGCGGGAATTTCAAAATTCTTCGGGAATTTTTGTGATATGGAACCATACTCACACCTTTTTCAAAGAATTTGAGTAGCGTTTTTGTCATTTACTCGGTCCACCGATCTCATTGTTCAGCTTGTTCAAAACGTACCGCTTAGAGCATCTTCAGTGGTGGTCTATTTTAACATCTTCATAATTGCTTTGCATCAGCAAACTTCAAAAGAACCAGCTAAAACAGACCAACTTTGCGTTCCCCGCACCCGTATAGTATTTCTTGTTGTTAAACCCACCAATACCTATCATCTTGTTAATCATAAAACATCCAGAGATCAGAAGTTTTGTTTTTTTTTTCAGAGACCGAGGATTTTTCGCAAACTTTTTGCCATAGATTGGTTTTAGTGGTGGTGTATGTCCTCAGCTAGTTCTCTCGACGAAAATTTGGGGGTTGGTCACCCTGAGGATTTTGCAAATCTGTCCTTGAGCCTTACGGATCGCAGTATTTATGTCCCTCAATATCGAAAGAGATGAAGAAACTGATGAAGATGAAGATGGACAAAAATACTTTCCAAAAGTTCGAAAAAAATCTTATAAATTCAGTGCACTTAGAAACTCAGGGAACTTATCAAAAGCTCGGTATACTTCCTAGATTTGACTTAGACTTTCCCGAGGTTTAGCTATTTTCCCTGATGTCAAAGAAACATCCCATAAAATCAGAAAATCAGGGAGGTTTCCAGAAATTAAAGGTTCTTCCTAGAAGTTCAGAAAACTTTCCTGAAATTCACATTGTTTCCTAGAAATTCAGGGAATTGTCCACAAATTCAGGGAGCTTACCACGAGTTCAGGAAAGTGTCCAAAAGTAGAGGGCTCTTCACAGAAGTTCAGGTAACTATCCAGAAATTCAGGGGGCTTCCAGAAGTTTAGAAAACTTATCAGATTATTTTGGGTATTTTTCAGAAGCTCATAGAACTAGTCAAAGTGTTCAGGGAACTTCCCAAAAATTCAGGGAACTTCCTAAAAGTTCAAGGAATTTCCAAGAAAATTAGAGAACTTCCAATAGAGAACAGTCAAGAAATTCATGAAGCTTTTCAACAGTTTGCGGATTTTCCTAGAGGTTTAGTGAATTTCTTAGAATTTTATGAAACTTGCTAGACATATGCTTCTTAGATGTTCAGCGAACATGTAGGAGTTCAAGAAACTTCCGTGATGTTCATGTTTTCACATGAATTCAAAAAACTTCTCAGAACTTCAGGAAATGCTCACAAAGATTATGAAACTCCTCCAAAGATCAGGAAACGTTCCAAAAGGTCAGCAAACATCTCAGACATTCAGAGAACGTCTCAGAAATTCAGAAAATTTCCCAGAAGTTGAGGGAACTTTCCAAAAGCTCGAAAAACTCCCAAATGCTCAGGGGACTCAGCAATTCAGGAAATTTCTCAGTTGTCCTGAGATCTTCCAAGAATTTCAGAAAACTTTCCCAAGAATTTCAGAAAACTTTCCCTTGAGGATTTCAGAAAACGTCCCAGATATACAGTAAATTATTAAAATATTTATTATGCTTTTTATCACAGAGTATGTACCTGTTGGAAGTTAAAACAACTTCTGGGAAGCGAAATCTGACTTTCTTAGTTTCCGCCATTTCCAGAAAGTTGTTCCTATTACTATTACTAAACTTTTTGGAAGTTCAACCAAGTTTCCAGAAACGTTAATATTTTTTCGGCAATTCAATGAACTTCTCTAAAGTTCCGCCATTCCTCTTCTCGAAAGACAGCAAGCAAACTTCATGATTATCTGGAAACTATTTACCAATTATTTTATTCAACTGCCGAGAAGTTTAATCAACTTCTGGCATATTCATTATAGATATTTCCACCAAATCTTCATAGATATTCTGAAGTTAATTAAATTAAATTTTTAAAGAGTGTTTTCGGTAAGAAACTTAGAAGCTTATATAAGTTCTGAAAAGATGCTAAATAGATCCGGTATAAAAGAAAATTTACAAACACCGGTGCAGCGATGTTTTTGCGTTTGGTCTAAGCAAATAAATTCAAACCACGATTTGAACCACCGTTGAAGATGCCCTTAGAAGATCTGGCTGTAACAGATGAGGCTTTACGCATGCCAGTGCCAGAAATGAATTCATCTTTCATGTGGTGGCGAATCAGTTTGAAGTTTGGCGAATTGCGTTTGTAAGGGTGTTTACACATGGTGAAAGATGAATTTGGGCGGCTGTGCTCAATGCCGTCTGACATTGTTTGCCGGATTCCAGAGAAAAGAAAATGGTTTGGACAAATTTTGGCTAGAACTGATTGGTCATTCCAAGAAGGAGCAGCCAAATTTGACAACATTCGTTGAAAATAGGCTCATCCTGTCGCACAAAAATGCGTATTTTAAAGAAATGGAAATTGTCTGGTGGTAAACCAGACTGGAAAAAGCTTAGGAGCTCAGAAATTTAGCTACGAGTACTTTATATTAACTCATCTTCACAGTCGGGAAAATAAGGCAAAAATGCGGGAAAAATTCGGGAAAAATGCGGGAATTTATATATTAAGATTGTGTGGCCACCCTGCAGAAGCACTTACACGAAATCCACGGAAAGGATAGAGAATCTCCTTCCAACGAAACGCCCTTGTTGCAGGAAATGAACAGTAAGCAATACACATTAGGATTTCTGTCTGGTGGTTTGTTAAAAATAGGGTTAGCAAACTCACTGTAGACTGTCGGAAGATAATAAGACTTTCGCTGATCTCGATCTTACGAATTCCATCAAGGAAGGCATAATTGAATCCTAGAGGGTTTGAGCTGTTTAGTGGAATACCTCTAACTAGAAATTAGAAGAAAAATTAGTATTTTCCATTTAATTCCAACTACCTTTGCTTATCTTGACATATACGCGTATTTCGTCTACAATGTGCAGACTTCTTCAGTGTCTCGTACTAATAACTCGACTTCCGACTAAAAAGTCTGACTTGGGCCAGATAACCACGAATCTCTCATACTCATACTCATACTCATATCACTAAAGTATAAGTACACCTTATTTTAACGGTCACTTTGAATATAATGAAAAATTTCAACATGTTTTTGCTGCGAAGACAAAGACATCCCCGAAACGGAGAAGGCAATTTTTACCGAAAAATTCGGTAAGAAGGTTATGGTTTGGCAGGCAACATGCGAGTGTGGTAAAACATCTAGTCCGTACATCACAACGGAGACGATGAACACTCAGAAATTCGTTAAGGAATGTCTCCAGAAGCGCTTATTGCCGATGATCAGGCAGCACGAAGGTTAAGTAGTGTTTTGGCCTGATTTGGCGTCATGTCATTAAGCAAAGGACACTTTAGAATGGTACAAAAGTCAAAATGTATGTTTCGTGCCAAAATACATGAATCCGCCGAACTGCCCGGAGGCACGGCCAATCGAGACTTTTTGGACTTTAACCAAAGCAAACCTTCGAAAATTCATAAAACCAGCGGACGACATCCAAAAATTTAAAAAAGATTGGCCAAAAGTGGTCAAAATGGTGGGAAGTACCACTGTGCAGAAGCTAATGGGTCATGTTCGAGGAAAAGTTAGGAGTCTTGGCTATGATTAAATATTTTGTGCTTTTATTTTCTGGAACAGTCTATATATTTAAAAATAGTCATATACTGCTACAATCTCATGCCAGTCTTTTATGGAATAGTAGTTGTAGTTCAGAATTAGAATTTTAATGAAAATGTTATGCTGAAATGCTGAAAAACAAATTGAGTATTACAAGCATTAAATTGTCATGCTGCTCTGTGCCCTGCAATGCAAAAGTAATTTGAAATGCAAAGATGTCGCAAAGCGTGCTGAAATGATTAATTAAATGAGAATGGCAAATACACGATCTTCAGTCGCAGCCACTCACTTTCCTATTGTCAAGTTGACAACGTTGCCCATGCTAAGCTAACCAGCTTCTCCATGCTGAAATGCTGAAAAAAATGTGTAGAAAACTACAGTCGAAAAACTAATTAGTGGTTATATCACACCACAATGGAACTGACTCTTAGCTTCGGGTCTTGACAGACAATCCCTACTGAGCCCTTGCGGCACGTCAAGCCGGCCAGTTCAGCGCAAGGGGCGTCACTTAATCCACTGCCACTCGATAAATATAACCAACATCGTGGTACTTTATCTGAAAAGTGCACTGGATTAGTGGACTTATTGACCGATGTGTTATAGTTGACTTGTATCTTCTGGTGGGATCACCAAAATATGCTTGTACTGGACCCTCTTATCTCGGCAAAACCATTGGGATCTGGATTCAGAATCACTTAATAATAAAATATATTTACAAAATCGTCATAAGAGATGATATTTAGATTTCAGAGACAGCAGATATTTTACCCGCACTTAGAGCAGACTTCATTCATTGCAGAAAATAAACTTCATTTATCATAGAAGTGACAGAGGTGTATTCATAAACCACGTAGACTTTTCAGGGGGGTGTGACCAAAGTCTACGCTCCATTCAAAATTTCAAAAAAAAAATTATAGAGAAAAATCTACGAGGTGTCTGAGATTTTCAAAAATGAGTTAACATGATTTATAAACAGGCCCTAACCATGAATTCCGGAAAGGTAAACGTCATGATTACACTGGGATAAAATCATTTTCACTTTTCATGAACATAGGCTGGGAAAGTAAACGGCCTGCATAAAGGTTCAGAAAGATTCATAATATACTAACGGCATCCAATAAGCATGCACCATCTATCTTCTATCACAAAATCATACATACATAAATCTCTACCGGTAAAACATAAATCTAGTATCGGGTAGTCGACTCTTCCATTAATTTGTCCTATAATTTAAACGTTCTGAAAGATTTTCGTACATGGGTTTCGACAACCGATACTGTGTTTTGTTTTACTGCTGAATACATACCATTCAATAGTAAGCCATTAATCTAAACAAATATTTCTCCCAATTTTTCTTCCCCCCGAAATAATTTACCAAATATCACAACTTCATTCCGGCCCTTTTTCTCGCAATTCCGACCACGCTCGCCCAACAGATACCGAAAACATTAGGTTTGTGTTCGCTGCCGTAAAGGATACGATACTGCAGTCTAATCTAAAGGAGTACAACTTGGTTTGAACTACAACGTCGTCTTCGTCTTGGCCGTTACCGAAATGTCGCCTCTACTCTTTTCCTAGTACGTGGAGTTGCCACACGCGTCGCCACCGCATCCGCAACAGAAGCAGCATCAACAGCAGCAGCAGCAGTAGTAATAGTAGTGATAGTAGTAGCAGTAGCATTAGAAGCAACAACATCCACAATAGTGACAGTAGCCATGTTTACCATCATAACCTTCACCGCCGCCACCGTTGTCGCCATGGATATCCCCACAATGGTGTCAGCTATTGTTATGCGGGGAACTTTGTTGCCAAAGTACTAGTTGTCGAAACGTCGCAGCCAGTGGGATCATCACGAAAGGTAATACGTTGCCATCGAAGCAATGGGTAAGAGGCGTAGAGAAAAGGCACTAACACTACTGTTACTGTGCGAATACAAAAAAAAAACAGAAAACCCACTACAACAAGAACAATAGAAACGATACACGTTAGAATCAGGCTACCACAAAAAAAAAAATAATCGAAATACATTCGCACACAACAGCCACACGTGTAGTTTAACAATTTAAAGTTGAAACGTAACGGTACCAATCACACATACATTTATACCTACTTATTTGTAAACCAATAGGTTATTGTGAGCGAGCAAACAAAAAAAAAACAAGTAAAACGGATGGGTAGTATTGAAAGCTATTTTCATTGTTTCTTTCCGAGACGAATCAAGCTACCGGGGGAACGAGCCGAAACGAAATTAAGCCACTACTTGCCATTGAAACAATCCGTGTGAACCGAATGCATTATGCATAGCTTACATTCTCACACAACTACTACTTGGTACGGCTTCCTGTGGGAGTGTTTGATTCGTTGCTTTTGGAAAGTTGGAATGGGAGTTGGCTGCGGCCGCGCAGTTGCTTTGAACGTGAAGTCGTTTTTATCGTTCCAACCGAACAACGTTATTACTGAGAATTGGGTAGTTTTGCTTCTTGGTTTTACTGCTGGGCAAACTGCGAGCGCTCGGAACAAAACAAAAGGAAAAGAGTAATACTTCTTTTATTTTATGTGCATTTCTTAATTGTTAGGGTTTAAAGAATAGGAATATGTACCAATAAACAAGAAACAAAAAGGAAACAGAAACTAACCAACAGAAGTTAGGAGAAAGCATAAACAAGTATAAAAACAAAATGCAAAACAAATTATGATGTAAAGGCAAACGAATGCGTTAGGTTTCCCGTTCTCAGTCCCCTTCTTTTGATTCACGGAAAACGTTTTAATTTTTGTTGTTGTTAATAATCTCCTTCTCAATTTACTACGTTTAGTTTGCGAGTGTTTGAGTCTGTACAGTCTTCTGTTATTACGAGCGGTCTAGATGATATTTATTTAATTTAATTTTTACATTAAATTATTAGTTTATTGAAAATCGTATGCATTGTTTTTTTATATATTGTTTGTTTTATTATGTTCCCAGATTTTTGTTAGATCTTATCCTCTTATAGCCACAAGATAAATCAATTGAACAACACCCTTCCACATACACACATAGAAACGCGCATATAACACACACACATACGGCGATAATTTAGCACTTTTTTACAACTACACAAGGCTGCAAAACCATGCGCTGGAGGAAACATAAGGAAACAATCCGTACACCCACGCATACACACGCATAACTAGGTACACAAAATTGCATTAAATTAATAAAAAGGATGAATGTTTATATATTTATACATATACATTAAAGCAAACGATAAGGAAATATAAAAAAAGTCAATCTATTTATTCAGCAATTTTAGACTTATTTTTCTGCACACTGACTATCATTTTTAAGTGTATTAAGAAGAAGTCGATTTCGTTTTTTTCTAATACTGGAGCCTTCCCCGGGGGTCTTCACTCGAACACCGGTCAGCTCGCTACACCAAAGGCTGGACTTAGCTCCAGCTTGGTTTACGATGCTCTTCAGCGCAAAGCAAAAGTACTGTCATCGATTCCAACTGATTCCGATCAAAGAACACAGATGGCAGCACATTATCTGAAGTTCAAAACATTTGTCAAAATGGCCACCATTCGAGTTGAGTAGTAGAATCGAATTTAAATCGAGGGCAAATGTAATGCACCCAATGGGAAGTGCCCCACCCGGTTCCAAAATTTAGTTGTAATTTTTACGTGAAACTACTGTGACTGTGAGAGATAAAGTAATTAATCATTTATACACTTGTAACAAGCGCCAATATTTTTCAACAATGTTCACTGGTTTAGTAATGCTGTCCTTCTACCCAAATTTGATGATAGAGAAAGTAAAATCTTGCAGCCAAAGTTAGATTTGCGAGCTTGCAGTGTGTACCAAATAGGATTCAAAATGCAAAATTCAGACGGGACATAACACGTACATGCCCACACGAACACACTTATTGAATGTTCAACAGTATGTGTAGGAACTGTTTCTTCAGTAAAATGTTCTTTTAGTTCTTTTTAAATTTTCCTCTCGTTTTTTGTTATAACGAATATAATTTAGTGTATGTAAATTTGTTGTTGTGTTTATAAGGTTATTTTCTATTTTAATTATGCACTTTCCTTAACTCATTGTGTGTTCGCCGAAAATCGATCGATGCTATTTTCAGCTGAAACATTACACACACACATACACATGTGCAACTGAGGAAAATCAGTCAAATTCGTACTACCAAATGCTAGTATGTGGAAAAGAAAATATAATTCCACATTATGTGCGATAGAAGCAAAACAACACGCTCATTTTGTTTCGCCAGCGATAAAAAAAGCACAGTAAAACCATTTTAATGTGTAATATTATTCATAATTTTATACCTAAATTTAATGATAACAAAACAAATTGAAATTAAACAATTTATACGTCGTTTCTCGCATGCGGAAGCGATCCGATGGTGGATGCAAAACAAAATAGCGCAAAGCAAACTCCGAATGGCAGAAAAAAAAACACACACCCACAAAAACACATGCACACATGTAAATACTTCTTAGCGATCCTGAAGAAATTTTATGAAATTAATGGCAGAAAACAAGCTAAATCGGCACACATGCGAAGGCATGATCGTAGGATATACTTTTCGGTTCTTCATCTGTGCAATTTGCGCTGTTTTGATTGCCGCAAAATTGCGCTTATTTTCACAAACATACATACGCATAAACATACACACTCCTACGGGCGATGACGAGATGAACAAGCCATAAAAGAAATACACTCACTCATTTATGAATTCACGCTCACTTAAACGCACACATGTACGCAAACTTAAAATTTAAGAGAGAAATAGTCACACGGAAGGCAAAATGCACTCAGCCGCTACTGGACGGCGTTCAATACATTCAAGTATCGTGAGTACTGCAAACATTCGCGACGTGCTGGACCATACTGTCCCACACAACCAAGCACACAAATACACATTCACACAGTGAGCGAATAGGAAACCGTTTAACCAGTAAAAATGGGAGGAAAATAGTCACTAAGACGAAATAAGTAATGGCAAATTTCGATCCACGTTTGCTTCTTCAATGAGAAAAAAAAAAACAAAAACTATTTATAGGGAAGTCATAGAGCAACGAATCAAGCTAAAAAAAAAGTAATGCAAAACACAGAAATTTTGCTCTATTTTGTATGACACACAAACACACATCCTTTCCGCAGTACGTAATCAAAAATAATTGCTGATGATGAAGAACAAAACAACCACACAACATAGGCTTTAGATAGTTAGATAAAGCAATTTTGATTGGTCCGAAAAAGCAAACAAAGAAACAGTAAAACCGTTAAGAATTCGTAGCAAACAAAATTGTACGGTTATCGCTTATGTTACGTTCTTCCACCTGATACGCGAGAAGAATGGTCGGATTTTTCAGAACTCTTTGTTTTACCGTGACCGAAAGTAAAGGTTTTTGATACATTGCACAAACTTGTCTCCTTTCCCAGAAAAAAAAAACTGGAATACCACTTGAAGCTAAAAGTCCTAAATGCGACTAAAACAAAACCCAAAACAGTTCGTGCCAAGTTGAGAAACAACTAGAACAAAATCATCGCAAACTAACCGTGACGGATTTTGCACGATCCCCACTCTTGTCATTCCTTGTCATTGTAGGTTCTTTTTTCGGCTATATCTCTACGTCTTTCGATTTCATTTTGAAGTGTGTCGCCCACGCCCAGGGAAAAAAAATTACACACGACGCCATCTTCTATTTTCCGTTTTCCTTTGGTCGCATTCGTGTGCGATCATAATATACATATATATTCCTATAGCGCCTTTCTCGTCGTTGCATTTTACTGTCACCACCCCACTCATTGCCTCACCATTGTCATCATCTATCGCGTATCCCCTTCACATTTCTCGTGATATTTTAGTGAAATTACGGAGAAACCCTTTTTACTACAATGTCGATACACCATGCTAACAAAAAAAAAAAAAAAAAACACGACGGAGAATCGTTGACAGCATCTTTTAAGTATTGTGTGCCATTTTTTTAATTGAAAAGTGAAATCTCCTCTCTAACGCGTTTATTGAAATGAGTAGATTTGATTAAGAATCAGTAAGATCTTAACAAAACATGATAACACAAAAAAAAGTCATTTACCCGCAAAGAAAAAAATCTCTCCTTGCTATTACTAATAATATTGAATATTTGAGAAAGAAAAAAAATAAAGCAGAAAATCATGTTTCACAAAACATTAACACGGTAATAAAAACTGACGTTGACAGACAGTTTTGATAAACACGAATCCGTGTGACACTAATCAAAATGAAAGTTTGTAAAACCTACATATATCTCGCAAACCAGGAAGAAGAAGAAAAAAAACGTCACAGGATATTGCAACCACCTGTGTGGATTGATTCCACAAGAAAACAAAAAAAAACAAAATCATTATCGAGTAACGCATTTGTGCACCGCAGGCCGCAGCCGCCCCCTCAGTTCGTTCTGTTGTTCCGTGATCAGATCGCCCATTTGATTACTGTACGATGGATTCGATACCGAAGGAGGCTGCGACCTTACCGACGAGACAAAAAAAAACAACAAATAGCCCCTTCTCGGAGCTTACTACGATTGTGACGCATTCAAACAAAAGGAATCGTATTCGCCGAAGTACATTCTCTAAATCGAAACGTGACGAAAACAAAACGAAGAAGTCTAGTGATTCAACATTGAAAGTCAAATCAGAACATAAACTCGCACACACACATGAACTGTGGATGTATCATTTTGATATTCGTTGCAAGATGATAAAGATCCTTCCGCCTCCATTTCAGTAGATTTCTACTCAGAGCGTCTAGGCATTCGAGGTTTGCGAGACTACAAATTCCACGTTTCTGGTGAGCCAATGCTGAAATCGTGAAATTTAACATCTCCCTCCTTGTCTAGGAATTACCTTTTGGATGAACAACTTCGATTGCTATGTGACAATTTTACATCTAATATGCGGAATTTCGCTGGATGTGCTCACCATTTTCCGTGGTTCACGGAAAAACTGCACACATCTCAAGCGACACGCAATGGGTTTGAGCGGAAGGAATTTTTTCCTGAAAACGTACATTCGAAACGAATCGGATATGAGCAGCAACAACGAGTGGGGGAACAAAGTGTGTGCGTGTGTGAGCGACCATGAAACCAATTAACTACACCACCAGATGTAGTGAAGCGAAATTAAAAAAAAAACTAATATGAAAAAAAACCAACGTGAAATAATTTTCTAAAACAGCATCTTGACATCAGCAAAAGGGAGAAGTACGAGAAAGCAAGCGACATGAAACAAAACAATGAGAAAGCAAACACGAGAAAAGTGCAGAAGCAAACAAGTTCAGAAAGTCCTTTCTTAATATAATAATAAACAACATTAAAAATAATCTATGATATGGAAAAAAAAATACAAAATAAATATATATTTATGTTTTTAATTATATTTAAACAAAAAAAGGAAATACAAAAAAGAGGAAGAAAAAAAGAAACACACAACTGGAGGAGAAAATGAGAAATGTGGAAGAACAGAATAATATAATTATAATGAATGAAAAAAAAAATGAGTAAAAATAATTATAAATAATATAATAATATAATTGTGTAAACTAATGGCTGGAATTTATAAGAAACTAAATATATAATAAAAATAATAGAAAAATAACATGTAGTGTTGGTACTTTGATGTCCGAAATGTAGCCCCAAAGCTTCAAAGAATTGCCCCGTATTCCAACGAACTCTGGTTTTCTGATCATAATACTTGCCGATTCTATAGCATTGCAAAGCATAGCATAGAACATTTGCACCATGTTGAGGTTAGGATGATATCGAGTTCATTACCCGAGTAAAGTCTGGGCAGGGTCTTCCAGCCTGCCATAACAGGCAAGTACGATTTTAACAGCCATTATTCGACACCTGATGAAGCTATTCCCCTTATAGTACGTTCACACTACAGCTTATATTACTTGATATAGAGTATCTTGATATTAAATGACATGTACATTATTTCCAGTGAAAACTAGATGTATAGTTGCTGATATCAAGATACTCTATATCACGTAATATAAGCAGTAGTGCGAACGTACTATTAAACAATCAGCGACGATTCAACAATTTTATGCGAATCGACAACTACCGTTCATGCACTACTTTGTTGGATTGCATGTATTCGAACGGCTTAGAACAAGTCAATGATATCAAAAATCATGCAGGAAACACCCTTGAACCTTGTTCTTGTTAACGATTTGTTTGGGAGACAATTTGAGCTCGAAGAAGCTGTCCCTAGTAGCACACTTGTTGCCATTCAGTTGAGATAACATGAATATGACTTGCTTAGTCATATTTATGTTACTACAACTAATTATGATCATAGTGTGCTACTTGGGGTCGACCCATAATTTCCCGTTGATCCGCCTCATCCTCCCCATATTTTGATCGTTCAAAGCGATATTGAAACAAGTAGTGCCAACAACAGATAAGATCTTACAGCCTTTGCGTTCATAATTGCTAACTATGATGTCATGAGCCAATGATTGATGGAAATCGATTGGCTTGCTGTCTGTCTCTGCGCTGAGGTCGATGATTGTGTAGGCAATTTTTTGCAGATTCTTCATCAAGTTTTCAACGGTTGTGTGCCTCTACAACGTCCGTCGTTGAAACCTCCATGGTCGAGTTTGTCGAGTTTGTAAAACGGAAAGAAATATTGCTCGTCGAACATACCGATCTCATCGATCATCTCTTAACAAGTTTTCCTATAAATGTTGTAGCCAACGGTATAAACGGCTAAACAACAGGCTCTATCGAAGTTACGCAAGAAAAACTGAGCGTGATATGAAGCGAAAACCTAAACGATTAACTCCAAGCGTAAAGATACCGGATTGCCTTCTGTAATGCACCTGGGCCATCGCTCGGTGAATACACAGGAAGAAAAATCCTGCTTGCTGGCTGAATTTTTTCAATCTTCGAGGACGCGCGAGATGACTGCAATACTTCAGATGCGCTGAGGTATGTACCGCGTGATGTCATTGATGCTGATACCTTCACTGTATCTGCAGACAATTTGACCAAGGCACTGTCTAAATTGAAAACGTCGTACCAACCTGGACCGGATGGAGTTCCTGCCTGTGTTCTGAGGAAATGCTCTGCGAGTCTGTTTGTCCCTACTGCACATCTTCAACTTGCCAATGCAGCAATGCATCTTTCCAACTCTCTGGAAGGCTTCTTTCATGTTCCCGGTTCATAAAAGATGCGAAGAATAATGTAAGGCCCTACCGAGGGATTACGTCCTTATGCGCGTGTTCCAAATTACTATAAATAGTTGTATCTAACTACCTGTGTTTTCGTGTGAAACAATACATCAGCCATAAGAAGCATGGATTCTTTCCTGGACGAAGCGTAACAACTAATCTCGTGGAATTTTCATCGTTATGTATTCAAAACGTTGGACGTGGGATGCAGATTGATGCCGTTTACACCGACTTGAAAGCAGCATTTGATCGAGTTAATCACCCGATTCTATTGGCGAAACTTGAAAAGCTTGGAGCTTCCACTCAGCTCGTTGCATGGCTTAGGTCTTACCTGTGTGCTAGAAAACTGGCAGTTAAAATTCTCTCTGCTGTCTCTGACTGGTTCACTAACGGCTCTGGCGTCCCACAGGGAAGCAACTTGGGTCCGTTACTATTTTCGCTCTTCTTCAATGATGTCGCCTTGCACCTTGGCGATGATTTCTGCAAACTACAGGGTGCGGCAGAAAATAATGCGAAAATGTTCAAACTTGAGTATTGGGTTAATTCGTGTAGCTAGTGACTAATTTCTGTCGAAAGTGTATTTGTTTATGTTTACTTTCGAGTGCTGCATTCAAACATTCTATTTGTTTTATTGCAAATTCGTCAAAATGTTCGCGAAAGAAGTGATCACCAGTTTGTTGCTCGCCCAGAAGAAGCCGAAAAAGATTGCCAAGGTTTGGCATTTGGCAACAGTTTACCGCATGAAAAAGTCCCTGCAGGATGATCCTAAGCAGCGGACGTCCGCGCTTTGCACGCACGCCGAACGCGATCAAATCGGTCTGTGCAAAAATTGCTCGCAACCCGGTGCGTTCCATAAGAAAACTTGCAAGGGAAGCCAATATTTCGGAGAAATCCATGCGGAGAATCATCAAAGAAGACCTGCATGCATCTTCCAGAGCCAGAGCGAAACGCCATTTGATTACGGACCGGGTCAAGGAACTACGAGTGACTCGTTCCAAGAGATTGCTTTCCTTGTTGAAGAAGGAAAAAAATATAATCCTGTTCTCCGAAGAAAAGCTTTTCAGCATCGATGCTGTAGCCAACAGCCGCACGGACCGGTACATTTCCCCGCAGAAAATGGAGAACGTTCCGGAAAAAGTGAAATTAAAATTTCAAACCAAACATCCGGCTTGGCTTGGTGGCGTCCAACGGTTTGAAAATGCCGCCTGTTTTCATTGATGCTTCGGTTAAAATCAATACCGAAGTATATATCGATATTTTAAAAGACCAAGTGCTTCCCTGGGTGAAGGCCAACTTCTCCGATGACCAAAACGTTGTCCTACAGCAGGATGGAGTGCCGTGTCACACGTCCAATTGAACCCAACAATGGTTGAACGATAACATGAAGTTTTGGCCGAAGGATTTGTGCCCCCCATAGCAGTCCAGATCTTAATCCGTTGGATTATTCGAATATGTTGAAGCACGAGCCTGCAAAACATCACACCCTAGTGTGAAAACCCTGAAGTCAACCATAACACGCACATGGCAGTCAATGTCGGAGGACTACGTCCAAAAGGCATGCTCTGGCTTCCGGCATCGGCTCGCGGATGGTATTAATAAAAATGGAGGACACATTGAATAAATTTGTTTAAAAGGACTTTATTAAGATAACTGCACTGGAAAATGTTGATATTATTGCTTGAATTAGTTGGAAATGGGATTTGAAAGAATTAGAACAAATTTTCGCATTATTTTCAGCCGCACCCTGTATTATGTACCTAGAAACTAGAAATAAAATTTTCATTATTATTGTTCCAACTGGCAACATCAAGAGTTTGGTCTCTGGCTCTCTCTGTATTTTACCAAAAGGAGGCCTCATTTTCAGCAATAACCTCTTCATTCGAACGAAATTTATTACCGACGTGCATTTTTGGTCTGTGGACAACCAGTAGATGAAATTTTCTAAAATGAGTACCTCCGTGTTTTATGAACAGGCCCTTACAGCTTCGTAGGAATACTCATCACCGTTTGTAATAAAGAAGATCCCAACAGATTATATCGATATTAATATTTGCTAGGAATTTTCAAATAACTAGGGCTTATTTTAAAAAGCATATTCGTTACTCATGTTATTTGGACAATCCGTAAATGATGTAACAAAAAAGCTTTCTTTTTCAAAAATACATGTTCCAAAACCTGATTCTATCTGAGTCATTCATCCAAATTGTCTACACGCTAGAAAAAAATACCCAGCGGAGCAGTTAAGTGTGGGAAGTCAACTTTGGGTGTAATCATGTTTACCTACGGTAGGTTGGTAACCGTTGGGTTCAAATAACTTAGTTTTGGGTAAAATTGTTTCCAAAAGTAAGTAACTTGTACCCAACGGTAGGTGAACATGATTATACCCAAAGTTGGCTTCTCACACTTAACTACTCTGCTGGGTACTTTTTTCTTAGCCTGTAGACATTTTTACCTTAAAAGCTTAGTTCAACCCGTATAGGCATTGTTTGATCATTTTTCCTGTTCTTAGTAATGCTTAAAATTTTCATTTCAATACGTGACGGTTATTCTCAATTATTCTACTCATCTGTGTTACACCCCAGAAAACAATTGACTGACCTCAATAAAATAATCAAAGTGTGTAATCGAAGACCAAGCAATTCAGATTCCAAAATTTACGACATAAGACACCAACTCAAAAAGATACAACTATAATAATGTAAATAAAATCGTAATTGTTTTTTACTCTCTTGTTGAAATTTTCACTTCTCGCAAGTAGATAATTAAAAAATGAGAAGAATAACTAGTAATTTCCATTTAATTCCAACTACCTTTATTACTTATCTTGCTCAAATACGCGTATTTTTTATCTGCAATGTGCAGACTTCGATTGTATGACTTTTCCCGGAAAACCATTTCCTGGAATAACATTTCCCGGAAATACTTTTTCCGGAATATACCATTTCCCGGAAACCCATTTTCCGGAATTTTGGTTTACATCAAGAATGTGATTTTTTTTTAAAGAAGGGAAAATATCTGATAATTACCAATCGGCATTTCAAAATACAATGCATATAAACATTTTGTCCTTATGAAAACGTAACAATAATTTTGTTATTGAATTAAATTTATGTTACAAAAGCGATTGCAAAGCTATTCGAATAAATGCGAAATGCTATGTAAACTTGTACTGCACAAATTTTAATGCCAACATTCCTAAAACTAATGTGCATGCTCTCGGTGAGTTATTTTAGTTGATGATGTGGTAGTTACATTTTAAGGTTTTTTTGATTTCTACCATACTTAAAAAAATCTATTGGCACTAATGGGGCGACGTCAATTGTAAAACCGATGCAAACGATATGATTGATCAATCGCACGGTGTAATTAAAATTTGATTCAACATCTATAAGTAAACGTTTATAAATATATAACCGATACTAGATATTCTAAAAGGTCTGATCATAGTCAAGCTGGGACGAATTAAGGAAACTTATGCAGTGAATATAAGGAGGGCTGCCGCCCCCATACCCCCAATGGATGCAATGGATCGAAATTTGAGTGAGGAATAAACCCTACGCAACACTGTGCTATTTGTTCTTGGATACAAGGAGATATATTGTTATGTAAGCCATAAAAATATAAGTTATGGAAGCCATAAAAAAAGCAATATGAATGTTTCATACAATATACGATACATTTGTTCTGATGTATGATGTATGATATGTACTACCACCCATTGTAGCACGGAAACTAAGTCCGACAGCAGTGAGCTCTCCTCGCTGTTAGACTTGATCAAGCTTTAATAACCACTGATTATCCTAATCATGCCATTGTATGAAGGGCCAAAAAGGGGTTGGGTAGATCGATAGGCAACATCACTTATACGTATCCACAGGGATATAAAGAATCTCCTTCCAACAACAAGATTGGACAATTGGTCAAAAGAGCAAGCAATCTAACATGAGGATGCCCCAATGGGCGGGGAGAAGAGCCTGCCCTCTATTCACAAACTGTTAACAATGGGGAGTTGGCATTTCCACTCTCCCCATCCAGAGTGCTTCAATCGGGTGCCCTGATGGTCCCTCCCATTCCCATGAAATATTTATATAATAGTGTATGTATTTATGTAAATGAAAAATACTGTAATAACTCGGTATCTATTATTTATGATCTCCCTTTGGTGGATCCTGAAATGTAAGAAATGTTGTAAAGTGTTAAAGTGTAGAGTTCTGTGGTTTCACGCTTATGCAAGTTTTTGTTTGTTTTCAGCGATAGCAGCAATTTCTCAAAATCTTGATTTGAGGTATCCTAAAAAGTTTGTTAAATTATACAAAAATAACATATATACATTTTAATTTACTGTTGCCATGGTCACTATTTGCTGCTTGATGTTGATTTTATAACAGCAATACGCTTTTATTTTTGCTGGCTATATAATTATTGCTCCTGTGTAAGGGAGTTAAAGACAAATGGAAAAAACAACAAACAACAAAAAACAACAAGAAATTTTTAAATCATCTAAGATGTAAAATCAATAAAACAATTTCATCAAATATAATGATATTGTGAGTTATGATGCAGACACATCAGACACTATCCGAATGGCAAACAGCTCAGATTTGGAAAAAGGTCCATTTGCAAACAAATTTAAAAATACATTAGGTAATAAGTGCAAAAGCCTACCATAGATTCCGTCGCAGCTTCTTTTGTTCAACTAGATACTTCTAGATCATAATGATAATTGGACATATAAGACATAATAATTTAAATTATATATAACCTATTAGGAGAAATTATTAAAAAAAAAAAAAGTTAAAATATAAATCCCAAAAACACCAGTAATGATAAAAATGATAATGATGGTGATAAAGAAGATTGATAATGGTTATGAATAAACAATGTCCTTTATGATAATATATAGTCGAGGGATATTATAATATGAACTGAAAATTACATCTGTGCCGACTGCTGTTTTGTTGCAATTGTAGACAAACTTCCGCATCCATTATGAACCAGAAAATTTAGACAATGTATGACTCGCCATGAGAAAAAAATAATATTAAATGTTAAATTATTTTTTAATACCTGATGACCTGGTAGACCTGAAAGATATGATAATGGAAAATTATGACATGATTTACCGGTCGCACCCCCTCACTTCGCTATTGTCAGATTGACAACATTGCCCAGGCTACGCCAACCAGCGTCTCCATGTTTCAGCTGGCAGTCTTTTGTGATCATATGACTCGTGGAGGCGTGAGGTAGGAACTTGTGAGGACCAGAGGTCGGTCGCACCCTCCTGCCAAGTTGTCAACTCACCATTTGTAGCCCAATATACGATACATTTGTTCTATGTACAAAATCCGTATTTACGAAACGCGAAAATTTTCAGTTATAAATAGACTAAATCAATCGCAGGTATGGATAATGGACTGTACGTTTTCCTCAGCTCCACACAATTTCAAACAATTTTTTAAAATTCTTGGAAGCATTGGAGATGGTGCTCTAAGGAAGTTCGCTCCTTTTGTACACTACTTACTGCCATGCAAAAAGAAAGCAGTATACAAAAGGGCACTCTTTCTTTTGAAGCGAGCAGATTCAGAGCGAGGAATCACATTAAACCCTAAAATTGTCTTGACGAACTTCGAAAAGGCGGAGATAAACGCTGTGAATTTTTTTTTACAGATTCTGCACAATTTGGATGTTTTTTCCATGTTACCAAGAACGGTTACGACAGCTGGGCCTGACAAAAAAAATTGCCACCAGTACGAAAATTCAAATGGCTCTCCGTCAGGTTCTAGCCTTGACCTTCTTGCGCCCGCAAAACATAAATAAACCTATGTTTGAAGACTAATTAGACTAAAACAATTGTTGAACAATTCTTTTTTGTCTCTCTTTTCTAGTTTCATACATGTTTATTACTAGTTTAATATAAGCTAAGGGGCTATTCATAAACCACGTAGACTTTTATTGGGGGAGGATTGGACCAAAGTCTACGCTCCATACAAAAATTTAAAAAAATGTATGGTGGAAAGTCTACGAGGGGGAAGGGGGGTTCTGAGATTTTCAAAAATGAGTCTATGTGGTTTATGAACAGGCCCTAAGTAAGATCAAGTTACCTTTCTCAGTTTCAGAATATGTATTTTTGTACAAATAGTTTGTCAGTATACATTATCAGTTTCCCACAATCAACTATATCTTTAAGAAAGGTGAAAAAGAATTGAAATAAAAAAGAAGATTTTTAATTTAACGTTGCAATAGTTGCTGAATAAATGGGACTACAATTATAGATTTAAAAAAAACAATAATAACAGAATATTTCTGTCTGGGCAAATCAAAACAAAACATGAACAGTCGAAAAAATGAACATATTTTGTCGAGAGAAATAAATTCCGGGAAATGGTACATTCCGGTATGTGAGGTTTCCAGGAAATTATTCATTCCGCGAAATGGTTTTCCGGCAAATGGTCTTCTGGGTAATAGTTTTCCGGGAAATGTCGTACAATCGTTGTAATAAAATGGAAATTACTAATTTTTCTTCTCACTTTGTAGTTACAGGTATTCTACTAAACAGCTCACACTCTCCAGGATTCAAGTTGGTAATGTTTTATACTTTTTTAATTCTCCCGTTTCTCCCTTCTGTACGCCTTATCAAACTCAAGTTTTTTTTTCTATTTTTATTCATTTTTTTTTTTTAAAAGAGGAATTATTTAACATTTGAACTTTTACTTCGATCTCGATTCCCGAAACTTCAATGCTTGATGGCGCTGTTTACCGAATGCTTCAACTCTCGGATAACTGTAGCTTGATCGTCAGCCCGAATGATTGCCGTTCCAGCAACGATCATGTTGGCTCCGGCTTTCGCACAAGCATCAATCGTACCCAGCCCAACACCCCCATCGACCTCGATGTCCAGGTTGGGATAGTTTTCCCGTAACCACTGAACTTTCGGCATCATATCGTTCATAAACTTTTGCCCTCCGAAACCGGGCTCTACCGTCATGATCAGAATCATATCGGCAAGAGGAATAAACTCCTTCACAGCCTCGACTGCCGTGCCCGGTTTGAGCGCCAGGCCGACTTTCATGCCAGATTCCTGCACCTTGCGACAAATGTCTACCACACTGTCCATCACCGGTTCGATGTGGAAAGTGTACTGATTAACGCCGGCATCGGCCATCGGTTCGATCCACTGTTGCGGTGCTTGTACCATCATATGCGTTTCGAAGAAGGCATCCTAGAATGATTAGTCCCAACGATCAAAGCACAATCAAGTAAAAATTAACGAACTTACCTTGATTTTGTTCCGAAGGCACTTGACAACCGGGTGGCCGAAGGTGAGATTCGGTACAAAAGTACCATCCATAACGTCCAGATGCAAATAGTCGGCACCATTGTCCAGAAGCCGCTGAGATTCCTCGTGCAGTTGGGACAGATCCGCGTTCAGAATCGATGGCCCAATCTTGGCGCTGAGGGAAGACATCGTGGGAATGTGAGTTTGATTAGTGTTTAAAAATGGTTTATCAGTTGATCGCTTGATATTTTTCTTAATGTGATGGATATCGCTGATAATAGCAGCAGAGTGAGCAACGGTGGTGTGTTTTGTGAGGTTACTATGGGTGACACTGTTTATCAGCAGCGATACAACGAAAGTGCAGCGCGGAAGGTCAAACAAAGTACTGTTTTTGACAGGTTGTGGAGAAGAAGAGTATTGAAATGGAGCGTTTTCTGAAAGTCGAATCAAGCAGCTTTTGAATTCAATAAAATTGTTAGGCTTTAGAAAATCGAACAATCATAAACTAATAAATATTTAATAGATAACAAAGACAAAACCCAAGCACTAGTAGAAGAATAAAAAATTGGATATGTTAGAGACGAATACTAGACAAAATCGTCAAAAGGTCAAAAGTAACAACGTAAATTTTATGGAAATGCCAGGTTGCTAACATCTATATCAGGGCTGGTAGCAAGTCACTTTTTAGTGACTTGGTCACTTTTTTCGAGGCGGTCACTCTAAAATCCCTTTTTTTAAGGTCTTTTAACTAAAGTCACTATTTTTAGTAATTAGTCACTTTTTTCAACTATTTTTGGGAAAAAATTGGGCGATAATGAATCATTCTACTTTCAGTGTGTAAAAAATGAAAGATATAGTTTATTATATTATTTTATTTTTCGAGCAGTTTAATCTCAATATGCAGCGCTAGCAAAAAAAGAGAAAGCTTTTTTTTTTTAATATTAGACTTTGCAGTCGTTTGTGCTGTCTTGTTCTCCCCCACGGGAAACTTGTAAACTGCGCGCAGTAACGTCAAACATGACTTAAGGCCCAGCTACAATGAGGAGCGCAACGGCGCGTTGCGGCAGCTTTTGACAGTTATTCCATATATTTTATGTCAAAACTGCCGCACCGCGCCGTTGCGCTCCCCATTGTAGCCCAGCCTTTACTGCGCGCCGCGTTTTCAAGATTTTTGTGGGAGAGAACAAGACAGCACGAACCACTGCAAAGCTCAATTTTTTGCTCGCCCGCGTCGTTTCAACGTTTTGTTCACAAACACATTCACAAAGCTTTGCAACAGAAAAAGTGTACTCTAGCAGTGTTCGCATGCGTATCGCTCGCTCTTGGTTTCGCACAAAATAAGAAGTGAATTTCAAACTCGAAATCTGAAAATATTGTCTTTGCCATTTCCGGTCACGTATATTTTTCGAAAAAGGTAATGATTTTCTATGTTATTTTCGTGACGGTTATGTACCGAGGCAGACACCAAAGCCACCAGCTCAAAGTCGTCTGGTGCCGGTGGAAAAATTCAACTGTTTAGTCCACGCGATGCAGCTACTAGAGCTGAGCTGATTTGGCTGTTGAAGTGCATCGCATCGGATTTTCCAGCTGCTTCATGCGAGGGCTCGCCGATAAATTTTTATTCACTTCGACACTGAGGCATCCTAAAACCAAGTGAGCTCAACAATTACAACAAGATTAGTTAAATACAAGATAAAAGTAGGGTTAATCGCTACTTCGGCACACCCAAGCATCACTTCGTTATGGGAAGTTTTAAGCGGTCATATTGTCTAAAATTTGGCAAGCAGATGCATTTTTATACAAAGAATGTTGTTACCGTTTTTGAGCTTTGTAGGTTTTACGAAACCCTCCGAACGAAGTGATTCAAAAGTGCGGGAAATTAGACCCACCTCCGTACATCTTCCGTTTATGTTTAAAACAAATTGATCGGTGGCGTCTCGTGAGAAAATTAACCGGTTGTGCAATTTCTTTCGAACCCGGACGTCAATTTTGACAACAATATATTGCTCCATAGTTCCTCCTTTGCCGAGTCTCTTGTGATATGCCACAAAAAGTACCTTGTCAATGTCCCGAAACAACAGAATAAAATTGCAACTAGCCAGTGAGTAAAACTACTCTGTGCAGACCACAAAGTACACAAAACAGACACTAACTCATCTAAAAACAAGTTATAGGAAAAAAAAACATCTACAAACAATCCATAACATTCCATACTGTGAGCTGATAGTTTGACATCACCATAATCAGCTGTTCCGTGTAAAAAGGTAAACTTTGAGACGAAACACAAATACCACTATATATTTCCACATCTCACGAATACCAATAAGCCAGAGCCAATACGGACAATCTGTCAGACTAACATGTACACTCCAAATCGAATTTACTCTAAATCACATTATTGTCAAGATTAATATTTTAATTTTGAATTAGTGGTAATATAATACGATTTAATGCGAAAATTAAAGATGTCTCCCCTCTAGGTCCCTATATATTTATCGTCTGGTGCATTCAACTATCGAAGCCAAACGATCATGCCATTTTTAGGAAGATACAATTTGGGATATTACACTAAGGTCTTTTTTTGCACGGTTTTTTTTACACGGGTTGTTTTTAGCGATAACTCCAGAACGGAACAACTTATCGACCAAATTCAAATCACATTTTACGTTTTGGGCCAAAAGTAATCATATAGCAGTTTTTCAAAAAATTCTCAATTTTTGGTGTAAATACTCAAAATTTTAAAAACTGTATTTTGACCTTTGCATGGTAGGATAACGCATACAAAAAAAATCGGAGCAATATAAAATGTATAAGCATGTTAATTTATCAACTCTATTGAGACTTTTTTTACACGGTTCCATACTAAAAGTGGAACGTATCCCCCGTGCAAAAAAAAAAAAAACCTTAGTGTATTAAGATTATTGAGTATTTATGAGATCCTTCGCCTCAATCGAACGATTTGATTTGAATATAATCATTTTATCACACCGAAACTGAGCCATTGGGTAAATTTGTTGGAAGTTATATGAGAATATTGAGTGACTATAATAAAAACCACTCATGACAATCTTGTGTCAAATTCTTCGACACGCGTTGTATTTTGCCCAAATCAGGTAGAACGAGCTCGCTATTCGTACTCAGCATGAGTATGGTTGCTCAACGAATCAAGGATGCTGATGAACCACCAAACACAAATTAATTGGTTCTTTCAAATCCATTTTTCATAGTCACTTTTAGTAACCTTTTGAAAGATTTGGTCACTTTTTAATCCTTTTTTTTTACAAATTGAAGTCACTATTTAGTCACTTTTTTTATCAACGTAGTCACTAAAATAACTATTTTTACCATCGTTGGTCGCTACCAGCCCTGCAATATCCACTACCGATGGGAAGGTAATGACTCCCTGTATCTGTTTCTGGCCTGTTTGGTCACTATCCTCGTTTTTGGTTATGCATATGAGACATATTCTAGACAAAATAGTCAAAAAGTCGAAAGTAACATTTGTAAACAATGACATCTAGTTCATTTTTCTAGGATCTGCTTGCTCCGACAAACAAAATCCGGGTCCTCCTTTAGCTCAGTCAGTAAAGGCGCAGCTACAAAGCAACACCATGCTGGAGGTGGCTGGGTTCGATTCCCGGTCTGGTCTAGGAATTTTTCGTTAAGGAAAATTTCTCGACTCCTCTGGGCAACAATATAGCGTATGATTGTACTTGCCACACAATCATTACTAATGCAAAAATGGTACCTGGCATCATAATAACTGTGGAAGTGCATCTAGAACACTGAGTTGAGAGCAAGCAATAAGCTTATTGTGAAAGCAATAAGCTTGAAATGCTAAAGAAGAAGAAGACAAACAAAATAGCACCAGAAACAGCCAGAGGAAGATATTACCTTCCCGCCGATAGTGGATATTGGTGTAAGCAACCTGGCATTTCCAGGAAATTAAAACGTAATTGGTTACAATTGTTAATTTCTAGCTTTGACGATTTAGCCTAGAAATATAGATTTAAAAAAACAGTTCTCAAAACATGAATTATAAGTTAAAAAATTAACAAGGAGCTCGCTTCTTCGTCCTGATGAAATTTTATAGGTATTATACTCATACATGGCTTATAGTACGTTCGCACTACTGCTTATATTATGTGATACAGATTATCTTAATATCAGCAACTATACATCTAGTTTTCACTGGAAATTATATATATCAAGATACTCTATATCACGTAACATAATCTGTAGTGTGAACGTACTATTAGAAGAGTAATATCGAATTCGTTTTTGAACCGGGGTTGGAACTAGTTCCAACCTCCGATACCCAATCTTATTATCAGTGCAAACCTCAATCCGATATGAGTTACAGAAAAACACATAGACACTTATGATTGACACATAACAAGCCAACCCAATTCTGATACCCGATTCATGGAACTGGATCAAAAACGAATTCGCTATAATTAAAAGAACGATAAGAAAAGTACTTACACACTCATAGGTCGAAATGTGTGTGTTGATCGCTAAGTGCAACACAGATTGGAACGATTGGAACACGCCTGTCAGTCTCGCAGTCGTGTTTCATTTTCATTCGTGTTTCAGAAGCACGGATGACACGGATCGATAGAGTTGTGTGGAAGTATAAAGGCTGCTGATGTTTGTGTTGTGACCGCTAATAAACCTGTTTCAAGTGAATACGTCATTCCGTCGTCTCAGTTCAGAAGAATTATCAGCAGAAATTTGTATCACTTTTATTAAATTATTGTTTACTGCAAGTATTCAATGAATACATGGTATCGTAAGATTGCTTCACAATGATCAAACATCTCCTAGTTGTACTGTTAGTTGCAAGCTTGAGTTTTTTCGTTGAAGCGAAAAAATTCAAGGAAGGTG
This sequence comes from Aedes japonicus, assembly GCA_034211315.2. NCBI lineage: Eukaryota > Metazoa > Arthropoda > Insecta > Diptera > Culicidae > Aedes > Aedes japonicus. Next base: position 154,579 of record JASCZW010003017.1, read on the forward strand.
AGAAACCGGCTTGGGCTAAGAAGGATATCCGTGATTACACGGATGCTGACCTGGAACGACTACTGGATCAGTGGGATGTGAGTACCGATCAATCAAACCCAATTCGATTCAAAACACGCATAATATTTCCGCCCCACAGGAGGACGAAGAACCACTGGAACCGGATGAGCTACCGGAACATCTACGGCAAGCGGAACCATTGGATATGTCCAAGCTGGACATGACCAACCCGGAAAATATTCTCAAAGCATCCAAAAAGGGAAAAACTTTGATGACATTTGTGACCGTCAATGGCAATCCCAGTCGGGCGGAATCGGAAGAGATCACAAAGCTGTGGCAGACGAGTCTGTGGAATAGTCACATTCAGGCGGAACGGTACATGATTGATGATAACCGAGCAATTTTCATGTTTAAAGAAGGATCCCAGGCGTGGGAGGCGAAAGATTTCCTGGTGGAGCAGGAACGGTGCCTGCAGGTGACGATTGAGAACAAGGATTACAAGGGCAAGCACAACAATGACGTGGACGAAGAGGCGAAGGATGAGTTGTAATTTTGGGTTGATTGAAGTGTGGATGGTTCTGTTTTTGCCGTGAGAGGATCTGAAATTTAAGTAACTATAGATATTTAGGCCTATTCTGCGGGGCGTGTAAGGTGAGACACACAGAATAGGACACGCCACACAGAATAGGAGTGATTGTATCCGTTTTTTTTTTCACTTGATCAATATTTGCTTTGTACACAGTTGGAAATTATATGAATTGTAATGATTAACTGAGTGTAATTACATCTGCCACTAAGCACTGACTGATAGATCGATGATAGTTTTGAGTTAAACATTAATTATTAATACCTGAACAAAAATGTCGTTTCACTTCATTGACTTCGTAAGGTAATGAATATCATGATCAGAAAACTATCATTCTTTGAATAGACAATGTTTGAAAAAGACGATTTCAACAGTATTATCTTTTGTTATTCCCTTTGAAATCCCCGGTTGGGCGGCCCAAATCTTGGCTCAGATTTCTTCCGTGTCCTGCTCGTGCATTTCTCCAGCTTTAGAAGCTGTCTGGATAATGAATTCGCCTGAGTTACATTAACTAAATCATTCTTACTCTAATTGTTATGTTTTGTATTCTCCGTGCGTGGAGTAACAATTAGCATGTAGAAGGAGATGTTCGCTCATCACCAAGAGTGGACAGTAATGTTTACGCTGGAAGCGAAACACATGGTACGGGGATAAAGTTTATATGACTTTATTAAAGGTTTTCTAGAGTCCTTAGTCAGCATGTTCTGACCTTCAGATTCGACACGGAAAAGAGCCCAAAAAAAGAATGCTTTGACTCAGTGGTGCAACTACGGATAAGAGATGTTCACCACACGCTGACTGTTTATTGCCACTTCTTGCTAACATAATGTACGCCATGTTTTTAAACATGTTGGCGAGTCGAGCATGAACGTTGTCCGCGGTATTTCCCTTGTAAAGTGTTCCAATCCGAGCAATCGCAGCATCCACTTCATTCCATTTGTTAACGTCAAGCAAACTCTAACTACCCCTCAATATCATGAATTTCATTTCATAAGCATTTGAAAGACATTTTTTTGGCGACGAGGACTATTTTGTAAGTTTCAAAAGCTCCAGAATTGAACCCAAGGATGGCGATCATTCAAGAACTCCAAGCAGCGATCCTACAAATGAACCCGAAGTAAGTCACGTTCGCCGAAACCGCCAAGATGCTGACCAAGATCTTCGGCAGGCAAACCGCCGTTTTCCACAAGCACTATCAACTGATGAAATCTGAGTCGAACGACATCATTAGGCGTGTGATGAGTTCGAGTTTAAGGATTTGAAGATCGAGCAATTCAAGTGCTTGAAGTTCGTCTATCGTCCTTATTGTTCGTCCTCGTAGACTCATCGCCATCAGTCATCCCAGAACGCGCTGCCTGCCTCTCTATGGGAGACTCCAAGCCACTCGGCCCAACCGCGCCAGCCGTTTCCTGCCATCAAATTCGTTCTGACCCTGCGGTTGAGTTCGTTGGGCGGGTCTCCCAACCTCTTCGCTCAGGCAAGTATGCATCCGTTTTCTACAATTCTCCGCTCAATCATCCTCCGTGCTCAAGTTCTTAGAAGTCCAGTTCTCTTTTTGCTTTCGATTGGTACGGTTGATAGTTTTGCTCGAGATAGCTTTCTTGTCTACGGCATTGTAATCAATTTGCATTATTCTTTTTTCACCAACCCGGTCGCTTTTGTGGTAGCAGAAATGTGCGAGTTGAAAAATACTGTGCGGTTTACCTTCGGCAATGGAGCGGATAAACCAGCCTTAGGCGAAGCTTGATGAAATTGAGGCTGCGTATAGAATAGCAGATGAAAAGTCCCTTCTCGTCAAGTTTAAATCTGAGCGGTCGATGCTGCACGCGCTGACTGCCAACTCGGACGAACTGATATTCCATTATGGGAATGGAAAAGGTCAAAGTGCGACATGTTGCATGCCCAGGATCATATCTGCTATGTGCGAATATACGATCGCCCACCGGAGGTTCCCGACCAGGAGATTGTTACGGTGTTATCTAAGTATGGACGCGTAAAACGCATCGTGCGGGCGAAGTTTCCGGTGGAGCTGGGAATACCCGCCTACACTGGTGTGCGCGGCGCGTACATGGATGTGAAGCAGGAAATCCCGTCATCGCTGCATTTTGCCAGCCGGAAGGGAAATATATATTACCAAGGCAACAAGGATAAATGCTTCATCTGCAAGGAAGAGGGACACCTGATGGCTTCCTGTCCCAAGCGGAAACAGCCGAAAGTGCGTCGACAGGAAAGGGAACATACCGGTAGACTGAAGGCAACGTATGGTTTTGCAGTAACTGGAGGTACATCCACCGTAGTATCAGATGTTGAAGGTGAGAAGCAATCGGACACGTTAGAGGTGCTGGAAGAGGCAATTGAGAAAGCTGCTATGATGCCAATGGATACTGAAATTCGTAACGATGAACCGGAGATATGAATAATTGCCGTGGAAACACTTCGTTGAGCTCGATCTCGAAGCTATTTAAGTTAGTCGTCATGGAGCCTCTACTTTCTCATTGTAAGCAATATCTAAGTTGTGATCAACACCTTATATCCTATATCGCGGATAGTATGGCCAACAATCAATATACAACTAGCGATTTGAAAATGGATCACTGTTGTAGAACCCCTTGGTCCGAAGTACACCTGTAAGCCAGCACCTTGCTGTACATATTTTCGCCTTTGTTTTGATTTGCTGTGTTATTTTGACAGAATATTTGAGAGTGTGTTCGTGGGCGTTCATTATTAGGGGCGCATTATTGAGCTTGGGACTGAGCTTGGGACCGATGTGCTAGTACTGACTGAGCCAAGAAAAAAAATCATATTTGTATTTGTACTGGTCTTAGAGTTAGTCTATGATATGGCTGAACGAGCTCAAACTGACGTCACATATACCGACTTGTCAGCAGCATCCGACAAGCTGAACCACGCCATTGCGATTGCGAAACTAGAAAAACTTGGGGTTAGCGGAAACTTTCTGCGATGGTTTCGCTCATGTCTGATCGATCGACAGCTGATGGTCACTATTAGGAACTGCCATTCTGGAATTTATCCAGCCACGTCTGGTATACTTCAAGAAAGTCACCTGGAACCGTTGATCTTTCTACTTCATTTCAACGATGTGAATTTGGTCATCGAAGGCCCATGACTATCGTATGCAGACGATCTTAAAATCTTCTTTCGGATTCGTGCGACAGACGACTGCATCTTCCTCCAACGTCAATTCGAAGCTTTTGTTAGGTGGTGTAATTTAAACAGAATGGCAGTTAACCCTGCGAAGTGTTCGGCAATCACGTTTTCTCGGAAAAAGAACGATCATATTATACCCAAAGACGCGTAGGATCAACAACAGATCGTGTCTATCAAGTACTTTTACTTTGGGAATTATTCTGGACTCTCAACTTTCATACAAGCATCACATCTCGTATGTGGTTGATAAGGCGTCGAAGACATTGGGCTTTATCTTCAGGATAGCAAAAAAATTCTCCGACATCTACTGCCTCAAATCACTGTACTGTTCGCTGGTGCGATCCACATTGGAGTACTGTTCTACAGTTTGGAACCCAAATTACAACAATGGTGCTGAGAGAATCGAGTCCGGTCAACGACGCTTTCTTCGATTTGCTCTAAGGAATCTGCCGTGGAGGGACCCGTTTCATATGCCCAGCCATGAAAATCGTTGCCAGCTGATCGATCTGGAGCTTCTCCGTACCAGAAGAGAAACCTCGAGGACGCTTCTTGTTGCAGATACATTACAAGGCAGAATAGACTGCTCTACAATTCTGGAGCAAATAAATGTAAACGTTCAACCTAGAGCGCTTCGAAACGATATGATGCTAAGACTACCTTTCTATTTTAAACCGGGCCTCTCATCTATTCGACTTTCACCTTTCACGCCAGATGCTGCGTCTGCGTTTTACTACCTTTTTAACGGCGCTTGCGGTGTTGAATAACTATATGACCGCATTTATATACATGTATTTTTCTACTTCACCCTACGCTTGAACTTAATTTATTTTCAACATCATTGGGGCCACATTGAGCCTGTTAATGTATTAAAATTTAAAAAAAGGGATTGTGTGCTCTAAAATTATTACGATTGATATAAAATAGCCGGAAAAGCCCCACGCTATGCGGACATCAGAGCAAGACTTCTTGCCCACATCGTAGGTGAGACAGCACCGGTGACCATTCAAACTCTGAGCGACGGGTTCCGTCAACCTCAATTCGGAGCATCAAGTTCGAAAAAATCGATCCCACAGTATCTCGGAGAAGAAGCCTGGCAAGCAGCAACGTCCACCGAAAACGGAAAGTAAACGTATCCCTCGTACTCCCTCCTTGCAGTGTAGACAAATGCACTATGTTTGCGACTGTCCGTTTTCTGACCATCTATGCAAGTCATGCAACCGCCCCTGCCACAAAGAAGGCTACTGTGGTTGTGTCAGAAAGTCTTCAAGCAACGCTTCCACTCAACCCCGAGAGAAGAAGCAGTTCAAGAACAAGGCCAGTTTCAGATCCGCAGCCAAAGGCATTTTCATGAACCACATCGCCAATAGCACAAACGCAAATATGTGACGATCGCCATCAACGACGTCGCTATTTCGCTACAACTGGACTCCGCAAGCGATATCACGGTAATTTCCAAAACAACGTGGCAACAACTGGGACGCCCGAAGCTGACACCATCATCGATTGAAGCATCCAACGCATCCGGTGGACCACTCGCTCTCATCGGCAAATTCCATTGTGAAGTCACCCTCAACAGCATGGTCAAGCGTGGCCAGTGTTTCGTGACGTCATCGCCGGAACTCAACGTGCTCGGAATTGATTGGATCGACATGTTCAACCTATGGTCGGTTCCATTCGATACGCTCTGCAGTCAAGTCGCAGCAGTACCTGGGCCATGTTTCGAGGAAATCACATCGCAGCTTCAAGCCAACCATTCGGCGGTTTTCAACAATTCGCTGGGTCACTGCACAAAGCAAAAGGTAAAGCAATTTTTAAAACCTAATCCCAACTCGGAGTAGGTCGCTCCGATCGTCGCAGTACGCAAGCCGAATGGTAAAGTTCGTATTTGTGCGGCCTATTCCACTGGACTCAACGAAGCCCTGCAGGCCAATCATTATCCTCTTACAACCCCAGAGGAGATTTTCGCGAAGCTCAACGGAAGTCCCGTCTTCAGCATCATCGACCTCTCCGATGCGTACCTACAGCCAGGGTTGCAATTTCTCTGGGGAGAATCACCCGGGTTAACTTTTTTAGCTCTCTTTGGTGAACCTCACTCAGTCTCTACGGAGATTTTTTCCTGACACCACAGTAGAGATTGTTCGACACAGCACGAGAGAGCGAGAGAATTGGCAGTTCGCTGCCTGAGCGTTCATACACTCACCGCAGTTTGAACGACGAAGAGTGAAAGAGCGAAAAGGATTACACCGCACCAACGTGAGTAAACCTTGATTCAAAAATTAAGAAAAATCGCTGGAAAACGGGAACAAGAAAGTACAGTCTGAAGTTTTTTTCGTGTCTCCCGGTTCCTTTTTTGTACTTTCAGAATATCATAGATGAACATTACGAATTATGGGCCGCAGATAGTCTAGTCGGTAAAAGCACGGAACTACCAATCCAGAAGAGGTGGGTTCGATCCACAGTCCAGTCGACTTAAATAAATATCGACTTCCTGGGCATAAAAGTATCATTGTGCTTGCCACAAAATATACAAATTCATGCATAGGTGATGATTGGTTCGGAAAGCTTAATAACTGTGCAAGTGCATCTAGAACATTAGGTTGTGAGAGCCTGACAATCAACTAATTGCGATAAGCAATATGCTTGATACGCCGAAAAGAAGACGAAGGACATTAAGAAATCAGTAAAATTGTAAAAATGTTCAAATTCAACTGTTGTGGTATAAAACTAGCAATAAATATTTTCACCAGGGTGACTCTCCCCGGTGAAATAATTCTGCTCTCTTCGGTGCTCCTCAGAGATCACTCACACGCTCCGGCCTGTTTGTGTGGTGAGGCTGCAAACGACAGACACTTTGGTGTCACTCAACTTGTGGTGTCTAGCAGAGAGTGGAAACAAAACAAAAATCTCTCGGGTGAGTTTGCGTTTGCCAATCTCCGGAGTACCTTTTCACTAAGCACCCTGCTAGCACCGAGGAGAATTGCAACTCTGCCTACAGCTGGATGTAAACGATGAATCGAAGAAACTTCTCACCATAAATACGCACCCAATTTCTCTTCCAATTCAACCACCTCGCTCCAGGGATGAAATTATTGCCTGGGTCATTCCGGAAGACTAGTGGACACAATGATTGCTGACATTCCTGGGGCTAATCTCGTCAATTATATCTTATATAAGTAACTATGCCGACGTGCAATCGTTAGGTGGATTTCAGCAAAGTTGAAGCTCGTACGCACAAATAGGAACCGTTTACGTATGCTATTATTCCGAAGAGCAACGAGGATGAACACGAAAAGTTTGCGCAACCACTTGAACTCAAATTTTAGCAGAGGAGTCAGGACTTGATTACGAATTGGTTGGGTGGGGTGGAGCTGCATCGATACCCTGAGGACCACCCTAAAACACATATTGGCTATATTTTTTTCAATGTTGGCTTGTTCAACCTCCTCTCCTAGGCTGAATGCCCGCAGCTTGAATTTAACGCTAACCATCGAATCCTGTACAACACTTGCGCCATTTCTCTGACACAGTTTTATCCACTCTTTCTTCAAATCCTTGTCGTTTTAAAAGTGCTTCCCTGTTTTCCGGAGCTTGCCCAGAATTTATCTCTTGGGCGGATTGTCTATTGTCGGGATTGGAAGCAAACCGGCCACAAAGGGGGTTATTGTGGCAGTTACATTTCAAAGGCGTCGCAAGAGAAGCGGAAGAAGAACGACAACCGAATATTTTGCATCAACTCTTCAAGACGGAAGTTCCGGACAGTGGGCATCAACAAGTGTCAAGTCACCCTCCAGTTGGACGCCGCGTCAGATATCTCAATCATTTCGAAAAAGCAGTGGAGTTAGAACCTGGGTTCTAACCGCCATCGCTGACTCCTACTACACGGGGTGCCAGGAAGACTGCCAGGAGAACTGTAATGTTCAGTCACACTCGGAGGTGTCACCAAAATCGCAACTTTCTACGCGACCAACAGTTGCATCAATCTGTTTGGTCTGGACTGGTTAGAGCTATTCGGATTATGGGACACTTAGCTGTCTGGAATTTGTTACCAGATCCACGTTGCTGGTAGTCAAGACAGTCAGATTCAACGGTACAAAGCTGCGTTTCCAGAAGTGTTCCAGCCCGGCCTTGTACTCTGCAAGATGATGAAGGCGAAACTCTTTCTCAAGCCCGATGACAGACACGTTTGCAAGCCCAAGCGACCAGATCCTTTCACGTCCATGAAGAAGATCGATGCAGAGCTGGGGCGTCTTCAATCCCTGGGTATCATTATGCCTGTGGATTTTTAACAGTGAGCTGCTCCAATCGTCGCAGTGAAGAAACCCGGAGGAAAAGTACGTAACTGTGCTGATTACTCTACCGGGCTGAATGCTACTTTGGAGCCCAGCCACTATTAACTACCCGTTCCTGAAGACATATTCAGCAAATTAACTGGATGCCGGTATGTTTGGAATCGAGTACGTGTCCACTGCGCAATTTGGTTATGACGACGTACTATCTCGCCTTATCAACAGTTACGTTAAACCGGATGAGGATTTGATCATCGCCTCCATTTAACTGGAAGATGACGTCGAGGATCCACTCCAAGAAGCCATTATCGTACGCACTTTCTTTGCTCATCGAGATGCATTGTCGGTAGTGAAGGGCTGCACCATGATGTCCAACCGTCTGGTGATTCCGGAAAATTTTCATCAGAGAATGCTCAAGCAACTCCATAGAGAACACCTGGAATGAAGCGAATGAAAGCTGTTTCATGTAGCCACATGTACCGGCCGAGAATTGATGAAAATATTGCGGACTTCGTCAAGAGATGTGACAGTTGTGCCACACATTCCAAGTCACCTCCCATAGCTCCGTGACATTGCTCACTCAAACAATTGCCCTGGGAACGAATTCACATCGACTTTGCTGGCCCACTCAACGGTCTATACTTCCTGCCAGCTGTGGACGCCTTCTCAAAGGGGCTAGAAACTCGCATCGTACGATCCCCGACTACAGCAGTAGTAATCGAGTTCCTGAATGAGCTGTGTGCACGCTTTGGTATTCCCAACAAGATTGTTTGGGTGAACGGCACCGAATTTACGTCGAAACAATTTGCGGCGTTGTGCAGGAAGAACGGTATTCAACACTTCCGAACTTCGTCGTATCATCCACAGTCCAATAATAAGGCCGAAAGACACCTTGTAGAGGCCGCTTCACAAAATCAACGAAGGGTAAAACATCACGGAAGCGCTCCAGACTTTCCTTCCGGTATACAGGACTACCGCCAGTCGTGTTCTGAATGGCAAGACACCATCGCAGCAGATGCTTGGCCGAAACATGAAGACATACCTGGATCTCCTTCACCACAATCAACCGAGGCCTGTACTGCTCAATCATCGCCAGGACGTGCAGTTCAATCGGAAGCACGGTGCAACTCAACATACAGCTCAGTCTTATCCGTCATACTGTAATAGCCAAGGGTTTTGATTTGTTTCAGGGCCGAATTTCTCAAATAGTTGAACTCTGTTTCCTCTGCTTCCGTCCAATAGAACTGTTCTGCTTTATCCAAAGCACGCAATCTGATGGTTTTATCCGCGCGGTTGATGATAAATCGGTCAGTGAAGGTGACTAGTCCGAGGAAACTTTTTACTTCTGAGCAGTTTTGTGGAGGCCTTAAGTTCTTAATGGCTTGTACATTGTCATCTTCTAGCTGCCATCCATTAGGAGTCAGCTTAAATCCGACAAATCTAACTACCTGGGCACCAAAAACACATTTGTCTAAGTTAAGTTTCACGTTGTGCTATTTAAGGCGCAGCAAAACTTTATCCAAGTTGGCATCGTGCTCCTCTTTGGTTGCTCCAAACATCAGTGTGTCGTCCAAGTAATTTACAACGCCCTTACATCCTTCGAGAATTTCTTTTTTGGACGACCTCTTGAAAAATATCCGGCGCGTTACATAAGCCGAACGGAAGGCGCACGCACCGGAACATGCCGAATTCAGTGTAGAAGTTAGTAAGATGGCGGGATTCCTCATCCAGCTCGATATGGAAAAAGGCAAGTCAATGGTGGAAAACCACGAAGCACCATTCAACTCTGCGACGATGGTTTCAAGTGTTGGCATTGCCAAAGGAGTCTCAAGATATACCGGTTTGGCCCTCGTAAGTCGATTACAAGGCGGATGTCATCCTTACAACATTGATGAATCCACCATCTACCTTGAACAACTGTAGCGCTCGATAAGGCACGAGTGAGGAACTGAGTCGTACGCCTTCTTGTAGTCGATGTATGCCATGCTCAGGTTTCTCCTTTTCTGGCTAGCCGGACCTATAATAACTGTATCGATGATGACCTGATCTTTGCAGCCTTGCGTGTTTTTCTGGCAGCCCTTATGTTCTTCGGTCATGACATTGTTCGCAGCGCAATGTTTTTGTACCTTTCAGTTGATTACTGACGAGAGTACTTTATACTAGCTTGATAGGCATGTTATTGGCCTGTACTTGGCTGAATTTGCCGTGTATTGGTCCTTGGGAGGAAGATAGGTTACCCCTCTGGTAATGAATTCTGGCATCCGCTGGGGGTTCTCTACTACCATATTGAAGCACTCCGCCATTCGTTCATGGATTTAGGAGAATTTCTGAAACCAGTAGTTGTGCACAAAATCCGGTCCTGGTGCAGCCCAATTCCCGGTATACCGGGTAGCCTCGCGAACATCCTGGGCGGTAAATACGGTGGCGACCATGCTTCCAATTCCATTACTTCTATATTCTTTCTCTTGCAACCACATGCACAAGATGACTAACCTACTGTGCCTTACTTCCTACATTACTGACAGTATGGCAGAAACGCGCCCAAACGGATATCATTTACATCGACTTGTCTGCTGCAGCCGTCGACAAATTGAACCACCAGTGGGTTCCATCTATCGGTTGATAGAATCTTGTGTCCTTGAGCATCCGAAACTACCAAATCTATCCAACCAACTAGCCAACTACACTGATAGGTTAAGATAAAGATGCATCGGACTGCTTGATTATATTTGTTAATATCCCGATGATCTCGATTGTGACGGCTACTATTTACGGCGAACATCGCTCCGGTGATTATCTCGGCAATGCCAGTATTAAGAATGACTGCCGAGACAGACAAGAAAACTCTACAAGTGATCCAAAATCTGCTGCTGCCGGTGATCATCGATGCTCCTTCCGAAATAAGTATCACTGAATTGCATCGCACGGCAGGTTGACAAATTGTCAATTAGCACATGGAGGATTCTATAGATCTATAATCGGTCATCATGGCCGTTTTTCCAGAGCATGTTTTTTTTCATCTCAACTGGAGTGTCAGAAGAAAAATTTTAGATCAACTCGGTTTTGGCATTGCGTTTAAAGTTATTGTAGAGAAGCATACTTTTTTGGTTTTTCCATTCTGCAGACCACAATTTCACATGATCTTTGCAACTACTCCTGTTATAATGTAGAAAAGAATTTCCCTTACAACTTTTCGAAAGACAATCGTTCGTCAACGATTCTAAACTCACAGGCTGAAAACTCTGAAAACACATAGGACTTGAATACAAACGAGCATTTAATCACAAACAGGCTTATTAGATGTAACATCAAACAAAGGTGTTATAAAAAGTATCAACAAGAAAAACGTCATCGAGATACCTCTATAGTCTAATCAACGCTCAAGAGTTAACAAACAAAAAGTAACGTCTATCCACGATT